>JAHZNE010002787.1:0-11519 GCA_027744055.1 Callyntrura sp. NNG-2020 | reverse complement strand
TTTCGAAATGACTAACCATGTTATAATATTTATTTGTCTATATCCATCCTACATATTATTTGATTTATAAGATTTATAAGTACAACATTCAGACCGTGGTACTTCTAAATGGTGTTCTGATATCACGACGTAAATTGAACCGCTCATCAATTTTGTTTTAAACCTACTGCTGCTTTCAAATGATAAAACGTAATAAATCGCCCTCTATGGTGTAGTGGTATTGTATAAATCTCTTAGCTTTTTACAAAAAGTCACAACTTAAATTAAAACATGATACTTATACTGCCTAGATTTATGTTTATGGTTTATATGTATTTCTTTTCATGTGTGAATAATAGAAATTACAATTTGCTGGTACCTAGAATAGGTGACTATGTAGTACATACACACTGGCATTTTGCCGGTGGCGGGTTACTAGTATATTATTAATGGTGGAAAAGTCCTATATTTTGGACGAGAAAAAGCATTGCAATTTTACAAATGTAGAAATAAACGTCTACTATACATCTCTCTTACGGTCACTTATGCATTTTAAAGGGATGATGATCATGACTAATGAATTCGAATGGTTCTTCGCCCGCCCAAGATAAAATCACACCTAAGCCCTTATATATTTCTGTAAAATAGCTCATTCAATATTGAACTTCCAGTTTAATTTTTGCACGATATTTAATTTGCAGCTGAGATGTACATAGACGTCTGATCAACGGGTTTATACGTAGTAAATTCTACATGGGCTCCTGGTTAACATTGTAACTAGTCCAACCGATACCAAACCTTCACTGATACCGATAAGCCAAATTATTTATATAATTCAGCAATAGAGGATTCGTACATTTATGTTCCTCCAGTTTCTACTCGTATGGATGGATGCGATACCGTAGGAAAAACATTGCTTAGGAACGGAATAAAATAGTAATTGAAGAGGTATGTTTGACACGTTTTACTAAAAATATGGAGGATTTGCATGTTTCGTTGGACGCCTAAACATAATTGTACAATATTCAAGCCACATTAAAAACGAATGCCATTACAATGTAGCTAGCCAATTATTTACGAGAAGTTTAAATTTACATTACACAGCAGCGGCTTTTTAGGAAAGTGACAGGAGAAGCCTGTAACATATTCCAGACATAGTATTAATATTTTCACATATCCAGCATTAGTTATATCGCAACATCACCCGATTACTGCCAAACTCCGATTTTCTTCTGTTTATATTACGTGCTCTTTTGAACCGTACAAAAATATTTTCTGAAATTTCAAAATGTTAATTGCGCAAAATTTCATGCCTTCTTTAAATCTAAATTTAAAAGTTTTTAACTGGTTGACCACTTGTTTATTTAGATTTTCCCCCGAAAGTCAAACATTTTTTGTAAATGTCGCCGTAGAGAAAACGTTTACTAGGCGGTGCTATGTTTCGATAGTATTTGTGTTAGCCTTATATGTTCAACTAGGCTTGTACTTACACTCAGGACCGATCGTAATGTCCACATTAACCACAGCGTTGTTGTATATTATAAGCCCTACGCTGAATGTCATAGTTTGCTTGGGACATTTTAAGAACCGAGTAGAAATCGTGCAACTACTTAATAGCCTAATCGACTTTGAAAAAAGACATAATCGTAAGTTTGGTCTTGCTATCAACTCAATAACATTTTGGTATATTCACTAATTGTTTAATTACATAAAATTTCTAGCATCCGGTTGGATACCTCAATGGGCTACAGAAGGGGTGGGTCGTCGCGTTAGGAGTTACGTTTATCTTGCGACGTTTACCGCGCCATTTCTGTATGTAGGTGTCTTCTTTCATAAATTTCAAAGCCCCTGTTTTCCAGGAGTCATGGGCTATACCTATTTGCAAGAATGTGCAAGCAACTCACCCAGCGACACAACCTCAGCGGGAAATATTTTACTAAAAGTTCTTGTTTGTGTTTGTTCTTCGTTTATTATTGTTTTTGTCATTTCGTCTCCATGTCTAGAAATAGTGATGTTTACTGCCGTTCCAATTCTAAGTTTTCTGAATTATGTACAATTGTTTCTCCGCCGGCTGCGACATGTTAGCTCAAATGCCACCCATATATCGGACGTATTTCGTCTCTATCGGGAAATCGAGTTGTTACTAAACGCCCACAATATTATTCACCAAGGCACACTTTGCATGGCAATAATTGCACTGTTGTCAACATTGTTTGTGATGTCGATGTATATTTGCATCGGGCACTATAGACAGATTGTGTTACCAATGCTTATTGTGCTGTTGAGCAGTATACTAGATGGAATTTTGATTACGTATGAAGTTGAAGGTCAGCTTAAAGCAAGAGTTTTTGAAATGTCTAAAGATGTTATTGGTCATGTGAAGACGATGGGATATTTAATGACAAGGAAATATTGCAGAAGATATATTAAGTCATGGCGCCCCATGAGGGTGTATTCAGCATCAGGTAATTTTTATGAAGCTGGTACTCCGTTGGTGCTAATGGATTTTAATGTGTCTCAAACGGTAAGTTTGCTTTTGGTGTAAAGCATAATACTTGAACATTTATATTTAGGTCATATAATCACTACAATTTTTTTATTCATGAGCTGCTACAAAATAAGGGTACTGACATATTATTGGAAACTGCACAACACAGGTGTGATCCAGATTGTATCATTAATACATTGTTACTCATACAAACATGGAAAACAGTTGATGTTTTTAAAGTAATTTTACATGACGCATTGTAAAGCTGCACTTACTAGTTAAGCATAAAGTATTGAAATTTGTAGTGAACGAATATCACAATTTGTTATGGTAACACTAATCGCCAGCACGTTCGTGGTACCTCTGCCTAATCTTCATTGGTACTTTTACAAACTATTTTACATATCCGTAGTTATGAATAACTTTCATTATGCGAGAGACAATTCCACCTATTTGATAAAGATGCATAAAGTAGACAGGGGGCATACAAATTGCACGGTCTACTGACAAAATGCCTAAGGAGATAATGCCTAAGACCACGAACGCCTAAGAAAAAACGAATAAGGAGAAATTGCCTAATTTGAATAAAATGCCTAATTGCTTTTTGCCTAATATGCATATCTTTATGGTACGTATGTTCGTCGATCATGTACATGTAAATGATAGATGAGTCCAATAATCTGTCAGAAAATGCGGTTACAAATTTTTCATCCAATTTTCATTCACATTATCGTCCTCTTCCCATTTAGACACGCAGGATGGCTTCCTCACAGAATATTCGTTTTATCGATAGTAACAAACGAAAGAAGTTACTGGTGGTACAAGGCTTTACGTTTCGAATTAATTCGTTTGTGAAAAATAAGTATTTTATTTAAGTATAAATATATATCAAATATAAGTATTTGCGTATTTTAAGTGTTCCAAAAGTGAGAAAGGCTGTAAAGCTACTGCCATTTTTCGTGATTTTTATTCGTGAAACGTGTAAGTACAAAAACACCAAAATTTCTTCTTCACCATATGAACCATTTGCCAAACCCGGAAAAAATTTTACGACACGAAATAAATACTGCAGCAAAACAAGTAGTTACAGAAAATATACATATTCAAACAGCCGCAGTATTAGAGGAAGTTTCCAAAAAGTTTTTAGAAAATGTTGAAGATTCGTCTGCAACGGGTAAAATAGAATCATTAAAACGACGTATTAGATACGGATTTGAAAAGGCCTTATGATAATTGTCCAAACGCAAAACAAGTAATAAATTATTTTTTATGTAATTATGTTGGGGAGGATTGGGGCTGTGTGACATTGCCGATACAGTTCTGGAGTGTATACGAGAGGTTTAATAATAAAGTGCCCCACACAAACAATGCAGTAGAGGGATGGCATTACAAAATAAATGCTACTTCAAGCGGCAGTCACTCTAGTTTATGGACATGCATTAAACCATTTTTGGGAAGAGGTCGTGCGAATCAGAACATATCGTGGGACTACACAGAAAAAGAAGTATGTCCGATTAGAAGAACGTTTAGAAAAAATAATGGAACATTATAACACTACTTTAGGCTCAATTGAATATTTGCTTGCTATTTCCACTTGCTTGTATGACCAACTTTCATTGTAAATATGTAATTTATTTTTGTTTTTCTGTAAATAAAAAATTGGCTGTTTTCTCCGTCCACATTAGCTATTATTGGTTTTGGCGTTTTCTCCTTAGGCGTTGTTGTACTTAGGCATTATTTTTAGGCATTTTATCCGGACACGAATTTGTACACTTTAATCATTAGATTTGACAAAAGCAGATGCCTTTTGGTCGACATCATGCTGACGTTGAAATAAAATGTCGATGATCGGTCAATTTTTGGTAAAAATGAAAAAAGGTCAGACGGTACAGCCGTGTAGTAATTTCGTTGGAGAAAATTTGATTTTTTAACCGAATGGGACTATAAACTATTGGACCACGTGTTTTTGTTTCGTTCGACCGTATTCCATTTTTATTTAGGGAGACGGAATTCCCGTCGACGGGCACTTTTCAACAGGGTATCCCACCGACGGAAAAACTTACCACACAGTACCGAAAATACCACCGACATTACATTATTCCGACAGGAATAATTGACGACGTTCACATTCATTTAATGCATTTCATTGCAAGGCGTTCATATTGCATCCATTATATATCACTGTTGTACTATTACGGATCATTTTGGATTTTGGAATTACTGACGATTCATGGTTTCCATCGGGATAAATATAAGGCCATTATATCAGCACTCCCTACCGCTATGCTGATGAGATGTCACTTCCAACTGGATCGTGTTAGTGCTACACAAGTTATATATGAGGCATTGGTAACGATTGAATCAACTTACAACAAAAAAACTAACAAGTGGACAAGAGAAGTTAGCGTAGACATTTATGGTTTGCCTACATTAACATCATATAGACGCAGAAATAGTACAGTAGATGTAACTGCAACTAATAATACACAGAAAAAGCATTAAATTATGAGTCGAAACTTTTTCCTGTCGGAATATTGTATCTGTCGAAATTATTTCCGCGGCAATTTTTTCACTGTCGGTAGAATATGCTGTCGGTGGGAATTTTGTCGTCGAGGTGCCCGGTTACAGATTTCGGGAATTCCTAAACCCTTTATTTAACTTTAATATTTACAAGTAACATACAATATATAGTAAGCATAACCTTACAACAACTCATTACAAAATGTTTCAGTGGTTTATGCAGTTTGTATGTTTCAACGCTACATTTCGCGCACGTCACTAACGGTTTTAGTGATAGTGTCAGACTAACAAAGTAGGAAAAGACTGTTGTAAATTTTTAAGTCAGGGTGTGTGTAGATTTATGTGGGACTACTGAGATGTTACGAATCGATTCTGACTTGGACTCACGGTTGTATTCCTAACTCTAGTTCAGTGGATAAAATATTTCATAATTATTCATCAAGAAATCCTAATCAATGGTTCGATATTCGACACGTACGCTTTTACTCTCCTCCGTATATTCTCCAGCGGACGTGGTGCTATATCAAACAGCTTAGGCATAATTGATAATTTATCAAATATATATATAAACATGTTCTCCGTCAGATATTGCGATAGTGAATTAGTACTGTTTCGTTAGACGCCCTAACAAAATTGTATAACATTCCAGTAGCATTCAAAGTAGAAGCAACAGCACCAGCATTCAAATTATTTAAGAGAAGCTACAAAAGCTCTATAATTCCCGACGCCGAAAGCCTCAAACATTTATAAACGTATTCCTCCAACTCTTGTATTTTAAGAGAATTTTGATGATGAATACCAAGTTCGACTACGTTTGTCACGTCAAGAGAAAATCAACATGAATGGGTTCTATGTATTTCTGTAAAATAACAAAATAAGTATTGATGATGTAAGAATTTCACTTGTCTTGAATGATTTACGCGTTTATACAAGCCTTGCGCCACGATTGGTATTATGACCAGCGAAATGCCAAATTACATGTTAAAATGTTTCAACGTTAATTTGATCCTCCCAACCCTCCTGCTACGATACCTCCTGTGTTAAACCTGTATACGCAGCGTTACTATGGTCGCATTGGAGTAATAGTTGACCTCATATGTACTGACAAGTTTTGACATGTAAATGTGTAGTGAATTACTGTGGTTTCGTCAGTACAACATACAATTTTAAACTTACCCCCAGCATGCAAAAGGAAAAACGCTAACAAAGGATTGAGCGAAAATGCGCCATCATTTATTTATAAGTTTGATTTTACACAGAGAACAACAGACTGAAACCATGAAACATTTTTAAAACATTGCTTCCAACGCTTCAGAATTTTAGTCGTTCACCTCGAATACCGTGTTATTGACGTCACTGTATCACACTGTCACTCCCCGTCTGAGTTTGCACTAAATAGCATGTGCTATTGCTATCGATACAAAAACTAAGATATTTTAACGATACACAAAAATGATTCTCGCCCAAAATTTCTTGCCCTCTTTACATCTAAATTTAAAAATTTTCAACGGAATGACCACTTGTTTATTCAAATTTTTGCCGGAGAGTCAAACATTTTGCGTAAATGTTGCCGTAGCAAAACATTTCAAAAGGCGTTTATATGTTTCTACTGCTTTTGTGCTGGTTTTATTATTTCAGCTAAGTCTGTACTTACGGTCGGAAGCAATTGTAATTTCCACATTAGCCACAGCCCTGTTGTATATTATATGTTCTGCTTTGGACACCATCGTTTGTCTGGGGCATTACGGACACCGAATGGAAATCGTGCAAATACTGAATGCCTTAATCGACTTTGAGCGGAGACACAATCGTAAGTAAAGCCTTGAAACCGGTTCAGTATTGTTTTGTCCCTGGCCTTATTTTCTCCCTTTGTATTTGCCAGCGTCTGGATGGATACCCCCATGGACCACAGGTGGGGTGGGTCGCCGGGTTAAAAGTTACGTTTATCTAGCCACCTTTACTTCACCTTTAATATTTACAGCTGTCCTCTTTCACCAACTTCAAAATCCCTGCTTCCCTGCCGTTCTAGGCTACAAGTATTTGCCGGAATGTGGAAGCAACCCAACGACCAACTCTTTTTCTGTAGGAAATATTTCACTGAAATTTCTAGTTTCCCTATGTTCGGCGTTCATACTGGGTTTTCTTGCGTCGAATTCCTGCCTGGAGACAGTCATGTTTTCAGCCGTTCCAGTTCTATGTTTCCTGAATTACTTGCAGTTGTTTCTCCACAGGTTGCGTCAAGTTGCCTCCCATGCCGCCCGTGTATCACAAGTTTTCCGGTTATACCGGGAAATCGAGCTGTTACTAAACGCTCACAACAGTATTCACCAGGGTTCACTTTGTGTAGCAATATTGGCTCTTTTTTCAATGTGTTTTGTGATATCGATGTATACCTGTATTGGACACTATGGTGAGGTTGTGCTGCCAATGCTTATTGTCATGTTAAACGGTACACTAGACACCATTTTAGTTATCTATGAACTAGAGGGGCAGTTAAAAGCAAAAGTTTTTGAAATGTCTACTGAGGTTATTGGTAATGTAAAAACAATGGGATGCATAATGGCGAGAAAATATTGTAGGAAACATATTACATCTTGGCGCCCCATGAGAGTGTTTGTGACATCAGGTAATTTTTATGAAGCAGGTACGCCTGTCGTACTAATGAATTTTAATGTGGGTCAAGCGGTAAATTTGCTTTTGATGTAATAATAAAAAGTTTCTCGTTTTAGTTACCGGTTTGTGTTTTAATTAAGACACTGAATGCAATATGTTATTAGGTTCTTTGCAAGGTGCGCTATACTGTTAGTACTTCATCTGACTTTCATTCACCTTCATTGACGCAAGATGTAATATACGTTAGGTAGCTAACGACAACATATATAATGCTAATAGGAAGATTCAGTAATGCCGTTGTTAAACAAAAACATGTTTATTTACTTATCTTAAAAATGCTTATACCTTTTCCTAAAAGCAAATTTCCTTTAAACAAAACAATCATTTCGTTTCATTTAATTTTTTGTAATAAACAAAATAATAAACACGTTTAATCATGTATAATTGAAAACTTATGATTCTTTTAACTTTAAAATGAAACAAATAAAATGTTGTGTTGCATTTTCTTTCCTCCAATGATCATATCAATTCCATACCAAAACAATAAAATATCATCCATAAATAATTATATTATAATTAATATTTAATTATATTCAACCAGTATTTGCAAGACATATCATAAATATGGTTAAATCATTAAGAATGTGACCGTTTGTGAGACGCTGAAATCCATCAGTGCCAAAGGCGTTCCCGCTTCGTAAAAATTCCCGGCCACAATGCATACTCTTAGCGGACGCCAGGATTTAATATGCTGTCTGTAATATCGCCCCGTCATTAAATTTACGTCTGTTTTTGCTCTCCTTATTAAACTCACCGATGCCTCAAACAACCTTGCCTTAAGTTGCCCATCAAGTTCAAATATAATTGCGGTTGTGTTAAATACAGAGAAAGTCATTACAAGCAGCATTAAGGCTACCACTTCATCATGTTTCTTCACACATACAAACATCGCCACCACAAAAACTAGAGAGCATATACTCGTCATGGCCACAGAAATTTTCCCCTGATGAATTCCATTATAGGTATTCAACAACAGCTCAATTTCCCGGTACATTTGAAGTAGACAGGGTAACCCAAACTTTTTCTGAGTAACACAATACAAGTTTTGTTGAAACAGGTGCAAATAATTAAGGAAACTGATCAGATGTACTGCCTCAAAGACAACCACTTCTAAGCAAACAGTAGAAAGGACAAACGTGTGCATATATGAGGACAGAAAAGAAAATGTGGCTTTTAACACCATGTTCCTCGTCGTGAAACGATTATTTCCAGTCGTACTTTGACATTCCGGCAGGAATTGATATCCCAAACTTCCGGGGAAACAGGGACTAAAAAATTGGTGAAAGAAAAATCCGATCCCGGCTGTTGGTAAAAAGGAGAGTCCAAGAAGCATGTAAAATTTAATTCGGCGACTAATTCCTTTTAGTGCGCATGGTGGAATCCATTTCGATGCTAAAATAAAAACAAATCTTAAGACAGGTTATTACAAGCAATTTTTTAGAATATTGTACAGGCCATTCCACTTACGATGATATTTCCGTTCAAATTCGACGATGCCATTGAATAGTTCAACGATTTCATCTCGTTTCTCATAATGCCCCCATGTAACTACTGCATCTAATGCAGCAGCCCCACCGTATAACAGCGACTCTGCTACTTTGCTCACGGGTACATTTCCCTCCACCAAACTGCATCCAATTTGCACCCAAATGATGGCAAGGATGATTAAGCAAAAGTAAAACTTCCTGCGATACCAGCGTTCAGAAGGAGCATTTAGATATAAGATTTGTTTGGAATTTGATGGGAAAGTATTAAATAGACAACTGGTGTAGAATTTACATACTTTCAACGTGAGAATGGCCAAAGGCAGATAATTTTGGGCCAAAATCATGTTGGCGTTATCTTGTCAGATTTCAGTATAATTTTGGTAAAAGTTAAATACTCGGGGTTTAAATATGTCACACCTGGAGGACGGTACGGCGATTTAGTAAATTCTTTGAAAGAATCAACTTTTTTAATCGCAGAAATCAACAATAGTTTTTGAAGTAGGAATTTCATTTTGGACAACTTTATTCGACATTCAATCATGTTCAAAAATTCAAGCAAAATACAATATGTATTAAACATTAGCGTACAACAGCAAATATTCAAATGTTTCAATGGTAATAGAGGAGGGTATACATTTTGTATCTTCCAAAAGCGCTGCATGTGCGCAAAGCGGAAAGAATTATGTATTCATAACCATCTCCAACTGCCTATAGCACTTCAGGGAGATGGTGATAATGAATAACGAATTCGATGAGCATTTATGACGGAAGGAAAAAACCAACTGCTGCAAATGTGCGCCTGCTTTGATATTTCTGTAAAATAGTCTTTTATACTTATCGAGGAAGCCATTCACTTATTTTATATTTCAGGGTCGTGTACTGCTTTGTGTTCTGAGCGTGGATATATGTCGATTAGATTAATTTTAAATACTATCTAACGCTTCGTGGGTAGTAAGCAACAACACTTAAAAGTTAAAATAAATGTTGCTGTAGGAAAACAGGAATTTATCGGTGGAACGGGATAGCGCTGATTTAGTAATCATTTTGTCAAAAGTTCTACTGTTATTATCAGATTCAAAGCGTAAGGGAAAATGGGCGTTCATGTTCAGTCCGTTTATTTGAATGCTGACTTGTCTCAAACCTTAACCCTCTTTTACACACTTTACGCTATGGTTGACTTTTGACAAGCAGACTCACCTATCAAACATCAAAATAGTAGAATGTTAAATGCGCCTACGCGATCTTGATACAACAAATCGCCCACCACGTTCCCAAGTTGGGATACGCCGCGCTATGAAGGACACCTCGTATGAGAATTAAATGTTGAAATAATAATTGATTACATATATACTGACATGTTTTTGTTGTGAAGTAGCAAGGCATGACACAATGTACAATTTTAACATTTGCGGCTAGTGTTTAAGGAAATAACAGCAACAACATTAAAGCTTTATCATTTATTTACTTGAAGTTGGATTTTACAAAACAACCGCTTTTACTGAATACGCATCAGACATTTACAGCACATTGCTAGGATCATTTTAATTAACTATGCACAAGAGCAAAATATTTTTACGGAATATAAAAATGCCGCTCAAAAGTGTATGTCTTTTTAATTCTGAATTTAAAAACCTTCAAATGAAAGATTACTTTCTTATTTCAATTTTATTCTGAAAGTCAAGCATTTTATGAAAACATTGCCTGGAAGAAAACATACCAGGTGTTGGGACTAAGTTGGTTTAATGAGTATTAAGGTTAAATTCTTTCTCAATTTTACAGGCGGATGGATGTATTCATCTGTCATTTGTTTAAAAGTGTTAATAAATGAACTCAGTTTTAAAAAATAAGTTTTAATTTTCTGTCGTATTATTCAAACACGAACAATAACAATAATACGTAATATTAAATATTTGTCATACATCCTTGTTTTGTTTAAAAATGTTTAAAGTTATGTTTTATAATAATTATAAATGAACATTGATTTATAATATCATAAATAATATCATATATTACTCGGTAACTTGTCGACGTTAATGCGGATGACATCACCCATCTCTATAGTTTAGAGGGATGTATTCCTTTAATGATAAAGTTGTTAACATTTCCTCGACTGAAATAGGCATTTATTTGCTGTCGGCATATTAGATCTCGAATGATTAACGCATTTATACACGCGTAAACCATTGACGTTATTTTAACCAGCGTAATGTCATATTGAACATTAAACTTGTCCATCGTTAAAGGAGCACTTCTGGTACGATCTCTGCAGAATTTCTATACATGTATACACCGCGCTATTATGTAAACCTCGAAATAATAAACTTCGTAACATAAGGATAGAACCACCCACGTTTTTTACTATAACTTTGTAA
>JAHZNE010002786.1:0-12789 GCA_027744055.1 Callyntrura sp. NNG-2020 | reverse complement strand
CAGTCTTACCGGGACTCAGATTCTGACTGAGTTACCCCAGCTCCCTCTTCAATGTCAGAACGGAGGTCGTTTGGATCAGGGAACTGAGTGACGGGGTAGTTGTAATACAAGCAACGCACCTGTTAGAACACAAAATCGATTAAAATGGTCCCAAACAAAAAGTTATGTTGATTTTTAAAAAGTAAATAGGCAACGTAATGCATATTTGATTGTGCAAAAGCAATATGTCAAGAACAATAGGTTAATTGCTGAGAAAACAACACTAAATAGTAACTTTTGTGCCGTTTCTTTGATTATAGAGATTGCGTTGCCATTAATAATTAACTATGTAAGCTCATTAGCTATAGGTATTAGATAATACTACACTTAGAGTCACTTTATTACCTGTTCACAAATGAAAGGAAGAGATTTTTCACATTCATCAGGTGTAAAAATAGCTCTTTTCGCCACAGTCGACTTCATTGACAAACAATTCTTTGAGGTGGTGCTTCTGTAACAAAAACAACCAAAGATCCAATTTTAATACCTATATAAACAAATCAAATGGTTAGTAGGTACACAGGCCATGAGCAAGCTTCAAGAAAGTACGACATTTAACAATAAGTATAGGTAATTAATTCATTCGTTTAGAACGTTGATGGAAAAGAGAACGTCAACTATTCCATTTTCTATAAAGTGCATACACTTAATATTTCTGCCAACTCTAATACGCCAAGCAGGAATGAATGTATTTATATTTGAGTTTACTGGCCATAGTCGTTGTTGTTTTAACAATTTTAACAGAAAACTTTGAAGAATTCATCAATTAGCTGCGAGGCACAGTGATCGTGAGAATCTGCCTTACAATATGTACGCGTACGCGTGGTCGGTATTCCAACGCATTCACAATTGTCAGTGTAAAACGAAGACAATATATACGCCTTATCAGTGTCAAGCAATCTAGTTTAAAATTCATGCACTCACACCCATGCGTATGAAAACATCACATCATCTTATCATTCATGAAACCTATGTGCATGTAAAACATATTGTTCTCACGCTATTGACATTTTATGCTTAAGAGGTGATAGCATCTAGGTAAATACATAGAGTGACACCGTGATATTGTGTACTGTCGGATAGCGTCAAGTATAATGTGTTATTTTTTGTCGTTCGATAGCATTCAATAAGTTGTCATCACAGCAAATTACGTATGTAAAAGATAATATGTTGCACAATAGAGAAAAATAAAACCCTAACAATTCTATATATATCTGCAACGATCGTGAGTTGTTTTTGTGACTGTGAACTTGACTTGGGCATATTATAAATTGTCTATTTCAGACAGTCTGCCATGGGGTAACCAATAGTGAATATAGAGCATAACGTTACATTTGTGAGTCTGGTAATGGTGATATAAATTGCCTGAGAGACATGAGGACTGCTGCTTTAAAAGAAAGAAAGAAGTATGTTTTGAGGAGGGATCTTTGGCATCCTTCCCGTCGTTGTGTATTTACTTGCAACAACGTGTCCACCTGGTTTACCTGTGGGCGGCATGTATGTAAGATATACACAAAACGAAGGAGATTCTTGAGAAAATTACTAGGGCTGAACGATACATTAAAATATGGTTAAAAAAGAGGGAACGAGTTTTTATATAAAAAAAAGTATACTCGCAGTCATTTTCCACAAAGTTGCACAAAAGCCGTGCACATTCGTTTTTGTATCTTATCATGTGAAAAATCTCGGCAAAGAACAGAAGATGTTTTGTTTTGTCCACGCATGATGAAGCGATATAAATTACTTGGCTATTATGATGCGGTGGTGGTGGGACAATGATTATGAAATAACAGCTCGGATTTTAAGTGCGTGAATGCCTATGTAATATATTTAGATGACAATCTTACAAAGTATGCAAAAACATGTTTAGGCTTGGCCTGGCACGCTGGAGAAAATTGTTCAATAGCATGATGATGTCTAACGACTGGAATAATTCCAGGTTTCTTTTTAAAATTTATGACACATGAATTCTATAACTTTTCGTGGGTAAGTATCGTTTTTCAAATTTTATGGCAATGTCGGCCGTTATGCATTGTTACTCTTCAAACACAATTTAATGTATGAATCATTTTTGCTTGTTCGACGGTACCATATAATAGCTTGTTACGTAGGGAGACTAGAAAATTCCCGCATTTCTTTGTCAATGTGCTGAGTGCCATTAAATCATGGAAATCACGAGGTAGTAAATGACAGGAAAAGGAAAACGAAGGGAGAATGTAAAACATCTTGTTATTTCCTTACATTGGTCCATCCGTAGCTTGTTTGAGTAATGGGAATTCTGAGAAACTGCCATTAAGCTGCTCTCCGGAGCTCATCCACAACCAGCTATTTGCTCCAAGTCGGTTTCCACTTGTCCAGTAATTGTTTCTGTTCATCACTGAGCCCACTAAGCATATGCGCATGTAAAAAATAAATAAAGATCAACCCCATTTTAGACGTTACTCCATGTAATTTCAGTGCGTTTATGAGCAAGAAAGAGTTAACAAAGGAAGTCGTTCAATTTATAATTGATTTCGGAAAAACGTTGTTTCGACAATGGTTTCGTGTAGTCGTATTAACTGATACTAAAAACTACATGATACGGGTTCTTTTAGTACTACACAAACAAAGAATGCAGCACAGGAAATGTTTTGTGGGGTAACACACAGTGTAGCTACTACGGGAAAATTAATTTATCTTTAGGTACTTCAAAATTTGGTTTAAAAACAAAAATTCGAAATTGCATACTATAGTTCACGGTTTCTTACACAAAAATTAACAGGTTCTTAAGTGTGTTGTTTACAACTACAACAAAAAAAGCGTAAGTCAATGGCTTTGTATGTAAACACCTTACTATTAATGTATAATTTCTGTACTACTCGTATAAGATTTTATAAGTCTAGTTCGTTCAACTGCTATATATCTGGAAAAGAAGGAAAGATAAAAAAGCAAAAAAAGAAACAATGTTCGTTTCTTACCATCTCGCTTACCTTCGAAGCTATTGAGATATGCCGAAATAGTATCCACCTCTTCTTTCGTTTCCAACACTACCAACTGCAGGCCTAGGGTTCTGCAGTATTGATAGGCAAGATGATAGTTCAAATTTGGGGCATAAGGAGAAGACGAGCTGAACCAGTACTGATTTCCGTTCATGGCCACCAACTTAATATTTCCGGCTATTCCTGCTATCACAAAACGAGAGAAACGTAATTACAATTAGTTCGTTCACCAAAATATGGGAATTTATAGCTACAGGTGTAAAATAACTTTTAAAAATAGTTTACGGTGTTTTTAACAAAAATCTATTCATTACCTCTGCTGTCCACTATGTATAAGAGGAAAGACGCCATGACAATCACTACTGCTTTAAGGAACACCATGATGAATACGTGCTCTGTCCAAACTTTGTAACAAAACCCAGGAAAATATTTTGGAATAAATTGACCACAGTCCTGCACTTACACCATTCACAACGCACAGCCCAATCGCTTGTTGCTGCCCTTCTCCTGTGAATTGTGAAAACTATCTTCTCTGTCGACCAGCAGACAGCAGACGTCTTACCACGGTCGAGTTGATATTCGTATTGAGGCAAGTAGCAGGTCTTACCAAGCTATTAAGTAATATGATGAGAGAATTTTCGTCTTGGAGTTCATGCTCGCGTTCGGTGTGAATAAACTAGAATGTATTTCAATGTAAAGCGGCAGAAAGGTAGAGTTAAAAACGATTGTGTTTTAGAGTTTAGAGCTTGGCCAAGGAAAGGACAAGTAGCAACAGAAGAAGGGGCACAAAAAACTAATGGAAAGCGTACACTTGCATTTCGTGGTAGTACCATTGTACCCGCATAATATATAATGAAATGTTTATCATCAGTCAGCCAAGATGCATATAAAAAGGTAAAAAAGATTGGTGGAAGTACATGTGTTAGAAAAAAATCTCTTTGTAAAAAATGTAATGATCTGATGGATAATACATGTCTTTTTTCATCTCGCTCGGTCCGACCAGTATGTAGGCTATAAAACAGAAGGTGCTGAAAGGCAGTGTGGGTATTTATAAAAAAAAAATGTGTATTAATTCAATACTCCACAGGTAGTAGTAGCAGTACTGGTGCACTTCGTGATGTTTAGGTGCTGCTGTTGTTGTTTTTCTTTCTTTACTTATTTTTCAATCTTGGAATTTTTTGGCCGGCTCCATCCAAGAAATAGCATAGCATCAGTGCGAGGATGATGTCCGAGTCCGAATGTTTCAATTCAGTAGTAGATACCCATTAGATGATATAATGATGGGTGATGATCATGATTCGTAGAGAATACCATCATCATCAGAAAGGGTTGTTTCGTTCGTCAGAGACGATAGACGAACCAAGCAAAAATTCTTCTATTGGAGAAGTAATTTGGAGCTACTTCGTTCGCTCCTTTGCTCATTATCATTAAACACTTCTTTTCTTTGCACTGCTTCTTTCATGAAGTTTATTCAATTCCTGTATGCAAAAGTATTTCTTTTCATCACTGTAGTGTACCTGCTGTTAGGCATGGCATTTTGGCATAAGCAAGGTAATGATGTGTACAGAAAATAAAATAAATGACCATAGCTATCGGCTGTTGCCTTAAAGACTCTTCTTTTCTCGTTTCATTTTATTCCTTGTCCATCAAATTCAGCTGCCACATAATGCTACGCCATGAATTAAAACGTGGAAAAAGAAGCGCGTCATCATGAATCATCATCATGAAAAATAACATCATCACGCTCAGAATTTATCTTTCTCCGCTTGCACCGCACACGTACTTAAAATAAGTTTTACTTTTGCTTTCATTCTGGCTAACAAACTAACAACAATGTTGAGTTGTTGAATGCAGTTGTTTTCAACCGTCGACAAGGAAAGGCTTTAAAAAGGAACGGAGATGGATAATATAAATTTTGTATGCAGTACTTAAAGTGTATACCTCATTTCTAATAATAATCATCATAATCATTACCACCAAGCAGCCATTTACCTTGCAGTTGATCATCATCATCAGCAGCAGCAGCAGTCGGGTCCATGATGGTATTTCAGGAAAATACATTCTCCTCACCAACCACCTCCAAAAACCAATTTGTCCGAGAGTATAAATTATAGCCTTCTTGAGCAAGCACAGTATATCACCATCATCATTCATCAATCAGAATAAACACAGAGACGTAGAAAGAAAGGGGGCATTAACTTTGTCTTTGGCATTCCCACATGTTTGTATTTTCATCTCTGCTTTTGAAAGTGAAACTTACCTTTTCACAAATCACCAGCAAACTTTGTTGATCATGTAGTATAATTGAATAAAACAACATGATTTTCTAGACGGATGCAGTTAGGACCTGAGAGGATAACCCTGTACAACCAGAGCCAGCCTTTGATTCACCCAGCTTGTCGAAATTTGAAATGAAACGCCGTGACGTGTCATCGAAAATTCTTGGCATTGGCAACGATGATGATAATTGGATGGTGTAATCCTCGTATTCTTGGTAAAATTGGATTTTATTTCTTACTATTACAGTGTCAAAAATACGTTGGGTCAGCAACATATCACTTGGCAAATCTCCGATTCTCGAAACGGCGCGTAGGTAAATTGGATAATTTTGCAGTCTTTTTTCTACCTATTTTTTTAAGCCAGTGCTTGTTAGTTTCATTGGCTGTTGTTAGGGAAAATCATTTAAATTATTATTACAAGCCTAGACGCCTTCGACAACGTCGTTCGTGACGGTGGAGTAAATGAACGATGTATAAAAGTTTAAAAACATTGTCGGTTCACGTTCAATCCAATTTCCTTTTTCATTTCTTTCATTCATTCATGGACTTTTCTGCTCGATGTGTCGGGAGAAATAACATCTTCTCACAGTTCAATACCCTATCGTCGTGTATGAATTTGCTTTGTTTTGTTCATGGCATATAACATAAACCTTTTATATGCCTACCTTTCAGTATTGAAGAGTTTTAGAAGATTATATTATTGCATGAGTAATTCTACTGAAGATACATAAGAAAAATATAATTATCATGATACGCATAGACTGATGTGCTCATACAGTGGTGTGAAGGCTTATTGTATGCCGGAAGGAATTTACATTCATTTTATACAACGCAACAACAATGTAAGATGCTGAAAAAAAATAATCATCCGTTTCGGATTTATACTAGAGAATGCGAATGATTATTAACGTCTTTCAATTTTTCGGTTATACCTTCTTTGCTGAATTGAAATTATCATTAGTATTTTCGCAAAGATAAATCATCCGTTTCGGATTTATACTAGAGAATGCGAATGATTATTAACGTCTTTCAATTTTTCGGTTATACCTTCTTTGCTGAATTGAAATTATCATTAGTATTTTCGCAAAGAAATGAGTTTGCATGAAGTTAACGGACCGTGTAAACACGACTATTTTAACTTTCTGTATATCTCATGATATGCTACATGATTACTGTATTCGTTGCAATTACATCTTTTATAATCATTTCCCCAGATGTTAGATATAATTATGAAGCGCGGTAATGCTGAAGAAATGTACATACCTATGCAACACTGATTCGATGCTATCAGAATCAGTAGTCACGTATATGTGAAAAATTCAGTACAGAAATCATCAAGGCAGTACTGGACACGATACATTGTATATTCGAAAGAACGCAAATACTACCTTTTGTTTGGAGGTTCAGCAGTTTATTACAAAGGTGAGTAAAAAGTTTTGGAGATATTAAACAGATTTGATAAAAAAACTGAACTTTGGAGCTAACGAATAATTAGCTATTGATACGTATTACATATAAAAGTATAAAAATACATGAGAATATATAAAGGAAGTGCTAATGGCTTTATCTAATCTAAATTAACATGCTGTTAAAACCATAAAACCACACGATATATTGATTAGATACTTAAGAAACGTAAAAATCTAACAGCAAATTATGGTGAAATTTAAATTTATGACTTAATTTGTCTGATTTTTTGTTAATTGTATTAACGCTGCTACAATGTCTTTTGCATCCGGACGTTTGCTTGGATCTTCTTCAGTACAGCAGTAAAATATCCCCAGGATAGTACTATAAGTGGGATCAAAATCCATGTCTGGTAGGGGCGGTCTTGTTCCTATAGTAAAATGGAAAGCGGATATAATTACAATGATGTATAATGGGAATGGGAAATTAATGATTTCTGATTTCCATACAAAAAGTATGAATCTGGGTAACAAAAGACATCAACATAGGATTGTAACATTAAGATTGCAATTTTAGCGTACCAACATAACGAGATAAAGCGTCTTCATAGGCTCCTTCATCAAAACTGTCGTCTCCTGTCGTATCATTTCCGTTATCAGAAGTCACAGACACTTTACTGTTGTCAGTATTGTTGAAAGAGGAATTCTCACTTCCAAGGTATGAATCTTCAGCACTACTTAAATGCGGTGGTTTTAAGGTAATCATTTCATGAATAGTTAATCCGAATGGAAAGATGTCTGCTTTATGAGTAATGGGTGAGTGCTCTTGACCTGTTACAATAAGTACTTATTGATTACATTATGCTGAAGTGTTGAGTGAAATAACAAAAAGAAACTGTAACCAACCTCGTTTAGCTAGGATCACTTCCATGCCACACCATATTTCAGTACCGACATAGCTTCCTTCTACGATTCCATTTTCAGAAAGTCGTCTTGCAACTCCAAAATCGCATAATTTTATTAAATCAAAATCTCCGAAAACTAGAACATTTGCACTCTTCAAGTCTCCATGAACGAATCTCACTTCATCATGCAAATATGTTAACGCCTTTGCAACATCCATAGTAACTTTTTCAATCTTGTCAGCAGGAAAAGGAGCCGCTTCATCACAATCATTCACTATCATTACATCGTCCACTCTCTCTTCAATTAAATCCGCCAAGGACTGACTGGCCTTTTCCATGGCCAAGTAAGTATCACCAGGAGATGTTTGTCCAAACGCTCGGTAGCCAATAATGTTCGGATGAGACAGCTTTTTTAATATTTCAGCTTCGTATATAATTCGCTCCGCAAATACCTCCTGAGAATCGTCTAAAGTTGTATCAGATACTTTGTGTGTCTTTTTAATGGCCCATGGAGAGCGCAAATCTCCACACACCATAGGAGAACGCTCTAGCAAATACACACCAACGCCAGTTCCATAGCCAAGGCGTTGCATGATTGGGGATGCAGGTATTTTAAGCATAGGACTCTTTTTATCAACACCTCGTCTTAATTTTTCCACAGCAGGATTCCGAATTGGAGTATGTGTAGGTGTACAAACGTCCATGCAACCAGAAATATCACTGACTCGACTTAATGGTGTTCCAAATGAGCCATTAACGGCAGTAGTGGATACAGATAGCAACGAGGTATCACTCGTATTTACTGGGGTATCCTGAGATGCCATTTTGAGGCTGAAATCTTTTGAGATTAAATAAGAAACAACGGTACGGTTTAAATTCTGGTGACAGAAATGCTTTATCATAAAATATCTCCTGTCTCCCTTAAACTCCTCAACTGACAGGAGCTGGCGCTGGTAAGTTGAAGGTTCGATTAAAATATATGCTAACTTTATTGTCCACTTCTGAACAATATAATATAGTGACAGTGTGGACATGACAATGTGGGAAAAGAACAGTTAACAATTTTTCAATCATTGACAATACTATTACTTACAAAGTTATTATAGATATGCAATAATTAATAATATTAATGAGTATATATCAATTATATAGCCTTTATAAAGAGGCTATATTGTACATTGTATTATATATTGTACACCCTTACCGACAATAGTTGAACTGTGAGGTTGCAGATTTAATTTACCAGATATCCAATACAGCAATGTTACTAACCACTTTCAAGATGGTTTGTTGCCTTCGTTTAATATTACTGTTATTATGATAAACAACACTAAAAACCAATGACAACTGGAAAATCAATCCAACGTCCAGCGTCCAGAAGAGTGTCAAAAAGTGACTTGGTGGCAACCAACGGAGAAAAAATAAACAAAGAATTGTTCGTTTCCATTCCATAAGCATTTTACCGCTGTATAACTTCAATGTGAGCACAATCGCCAAGGCAACGTGGTACGAAGTGTATGCATATAATCTACCCAACAACCAACCACACACGTACAATTGGTACAATGATATTGAATGAATGGAGTAACTCCAAAGCATATAATATGTGCTGAGTATTGACTGTTGACATGACCCCCTCAAGCTGATCTCATTATTACCGTGTTTCTCAACGAAAACATGGTTTGTTCCAAGGGGAATAGACAAAGGGTTTGTTCGAGATGCTACACCTGCTAGATTTACTTGCAAACTAACTTATTTAGAAAAGCCATGAGACAAAATGCTTGGGTAAAACAAATGCAATATATAAGCGGAAAAGCAGTATACGAGGTTGAATGGATCAATCCTTCTCTGGTGACAATTAAAATGAGGAAAGCATTACCATTTACGGTTTATAATACCAGTTTATAGTAAAAATAAATCAAACGGTGTAATCCACCTTTGGGAGAAACTATGGAGTACATGCTCCAAAAACCATTTCTCTTTACAATTTCACAAAAAATGTCATGTGCATTTACAAGATTACAAGTATAGGAACCTTCCACCCTCCACAACTAACGCGATACTTATCTGTTTCGTCTGAATTTCAATATGGTACGTTCCACTAACCTAGGGTACTGTACCCCCTTGGCAAGTTTGGATGGAACTCATCCACTACTCCCCCGAGCCTTATCGTGATTACAGAAAGATAAACATACTGATCGCATAAACTACTTTCAGAATTAAAATGCTTTCCGTAGTTAATAAATAAAAATAAATAAATGATGGTAAAGTTAAATTGTTTCATTTACTCATAATATAATACATAAATTTTATTCTTCAAATCTTGTCAAATTATGAAAAACATTGTTATTGATTGTATTTTCTTACCTGACAATAATAATTGTCTATTGTATCCGATGTAATTTTGGAATGCGGTCCTAGTTACATTACATACATACATCTAATGTATTTATACTTATACAGAGAGAAATTATTTTCAATGTTATGATATCGAATTTACACAATATATTCAATATAATACTAAAAATCCTTTTATTTATCAAGTTTAAGCCATACTACGAATGCTGACTTGCTGACAAGTTAGAATTATCGCTGTTTGAAGCTGATTTGTGTTTATATGCATTTCTAATATACCGGTGCGGTACCGCACCGATTACTGAGTTCATCCGAGTCACTCATGTAGTTTTGACGCAACACAAGCTACTGAGGTCTAGCAACCCCACAAATAACAAAATAATATTCATCATTGCCTATTTCATAAGTAAAAAGAGAAACTATTGTTTCTCTGTCATAATAAAATCGTCAGTCATTCATGCCAAATATGCATTTACAATGTAAATTTTACACATAGGTAAGGGCTTCTAGTGTGTGGCTTTGATTTCATAAGGTATTTGATCCCCAAAACAAAATAATAACGTTAAATTTAGATACGATACGAGTAAAGAGCATTCTGTACATTATTTGTATATAGACCATAAATTTATTATTACATCTATGCATCATGTGAAAATTTTACAATGTATTTCTTGAACTACAGTATAACTGTTGTAGCATGAAAAACAATAGCAAGATTTACTACCGTTACATGTGCAGTTTAGGACATTATAGCACAATAAAGTAACCTTTCCATCTAAATGTTAACTCGTTTACGTATGTACATGTTACATGTAAGGAATCAATTTTGTTGTATAACAATTAATTTTCGTCCTAATCAATTGGCATTAGTCTTAGCCTTCTTTTTCTTTTTCTTACTCGATTCCTCCAGTTCTTGCCTCTTAGTGGCAAGACGATCTGCTTCCCTCCTGCGGCGTCTTCTACTGTCCATCATTTTTCGATATAATCTTTTATGCTTATTTTTTATCATCATAACCCTAAGCCGCCACTGCTCTCTCGTTTCGTCGTTACGTTGCTTCAGTTCATCTACTATTTCTGCTTCCCCTCTTGTTACTTTCATTTGTTGTTTCAATTCCTTAAGTCTTTTCTCTTCTTCGTCAAGATCTTCACCAGATTCTTCCTCAGCTTCGGACCCATCCAAATCACTTTCGTCATCTTTAAGCATATCATCGATATCACTATTACCCTCTTCTTCTTCCTCCTCTTGGTCTTGAGAGTCAACCTCAAAGGCTTTCTCTGGAGCAATTATTCCTTTTTCCATGTCAACAAATTTACGTTTTTCTGGTGGGACATAATCCCCTTCTCGCTCAGTGTCGAAAGGAGATAAGTGTGGTGGCAGGACAGCGCCTGGGAAATATTTATCCACTGGCAGTAAGGTTCTTGCATTGATCGAATCAAAGATCCATTGTGGTTGAACGTAGTACCTGGTCAAATGTTGCTTATCTTCAAGGTTTCTGTCGGTAATTTGATGTGTAATTGTTTCTTCTGATTCATCAAAAGTTGCTCCAGGGAACATGTTGCGATCCCATGAAACTTGCCCACCAACTGCTCGAATCATGAAACAAAGCGATTCTCGGGGAACCTCTCTACTCAAAAAGAATTTCATTCCTCCAAAAAGATTTCTTAAACGCTTAACGCGTTCCGCTTCGCGTTTCATTTCCTCCAACTTAACTGCGTCATCTGTAACAGGAAATTCGTCCATCTCAGGAACTTGTTCTTCAACTGGAGCGTCTGCTGTTTTCAGAACTGTTTGATTCAGAGCAGCAACTCGTTCTGAAACAAGATCTTCCTCACTATCCCAATGAAGTTGATTCGTTGCGTTTAGTTCTTCTGTTGTACCTTTAGGAGTCAAAAGTTTGGGAGGGTAGCATATGTTAAGTGTGTGGTACAAACGAACCAAGCGTCTCAAAGACTCAATATCACGTAAACCCTTAGCCTTATTTTTCTTGCGCAGGTAAACTTTATGCTCTCTCAGTTTCCAAACAATTGGCTCGTGTAGGAGAAACTGGATGTCTTTCTTTAAATACAGCGTTTTTTTATCAGTTGCTCCCTTTTGTGCCCGCTTCCTGTTCTTCGGCTCTCTGGGATAAATTCCTTTGAGAATGCAAAGCTTTCTAAACATTTTCAAACTAAGCTGTAGCTTTCTCAATGCCACTTTTCTAGTCATGTACATTGATGACTCCCCCGCATCGTACTGAAATTAAAAACACAAATGTGAAATTTGGGATTTGGCAAGCATGGAGTAGCATTCACAGCCAATATAACTTTAATTGTCTCACCTTTTTCTTCATCTTTCCCATTGTGATTCACTAATATTTTAAATGTAGTTTAGCTGTCTTCAGTATCAGCCGGCTGTTAGCTGTAATAATTATATATATGATATAAAGAAATTATTTCCCAATAAAAAATCAAATCCAATACAGTCAACAGTTAGCACTAGCAAGGACCACGACAGAGGTGAACTGATGATATTGTAACACGGTTAATTATTTTAAAACTGTTGTTTAAAATAAATAATACTGATAACTTACAAATTTATTGCAAATGATTATCCTACGAAAATTTCTGCGCACTTACCAACAACAGTTGACAGTGTTCTGAAAATAGTTTAAGGGGAGTAAATACACCTTAAACTGCTCAATTTGCTAAAACAATCAACCAATTGTCAATCAAAATAGCTACGTTGAATTCAAAGTTGAAAGCACGTGCTTTCAATGTAACTTTTAAACTTATTTTTATCGCTCAAAAAATGTAAATCCTTACATCAACCTACTCATTTACCAATATC
>JAHZNE010002785.1:0-11226 GCA_027744055.1 Callyntrura sp. NNG-2020 | reverse complement strand
CCGTTTAACTCAAAACCCTAACTTGGTATGGAGGAAAAAGTTAAAGCAGCCACCTCTAACCCAGAAACACAAAGATGCACGTCTTGACTTTGCCCGGGAACACATGACATGGGGGGACAAGGAATGGGGAAAAGTAGTTTTTTCTGACGAAAAGAAATTCAACCTTGACGGGCCGGATGGATACTCTTATTATTGGCACGACTTAAGGAAACAACCGCAGATATTTTCTAAGCGGCACATAAAAGAAACATAAAAATTTCGACAAGAATAGTATTCGAGATTTTTTAATCTCCAACCTAAACTACTCGTTCATATGATTCTAGAAACCAGTAGGTTTCTTGCTCATTATACGGATTATAGGATTCCATATGTGCATAAAATAACACTTTCACGATGTCCCTTGTTTTATAAAACAATGCTAAAAATTAATGCTGAACACTTTTCTCCTATAGACGAACACTTATAATGTAGGTCTATGGCGACCTATTATTGTTTTGAAATTATGTAAATCCCAAAATAAATTAAACAAAATAGTGTGCAAGAGCAAACTGATAAATATTAAAATCATAAATTACTTAAGCAAGTCTCTTCATTCCCATCCTTTTCAAGCCTGTTCATACACAAACTTTAGCTAGCTACAACGTGTTAGCGTATCAGTAATCTACACAAACTACCAAGCACCTATTAAGTTCATTTGTGTAATCTATGCAGTCCCACGGGAAAAAGTTGTTTCGTAAAATACCAATAGACATTTCAAACGTCTGAAGATCCACTTCCAGCTTGATCAACCAGCTTGACGTTGATCAGCTTATCAAAAATATTAAACATAAATTTACCGTGAGTTTGGCAGTGTCATGCTGGCCCCCGTTTCATGTAGCCAAGCGTGTTGAATGAGCACACATCCCATTAAGTAGTATTTATTTGCTTATAACTTAAACTTAAAGGTGTTCCACTCAAGTTAAAAGAGAAAAGAAGAAATGCTTTATTTCACATGCTATCATTATGAACGCACGTTGGCAGTAGACATCAACAATATAACAATAATATTGTTGAGAAGACAGTGGGGGTATGGGGAAGTTAGATTAAAGCTGTAGAACTGATATTGTTTAATTTCCCCACAAACACAAGATCGTTGTTATTAGACAGTTCTACTGTTTGTGTTTCTGTATAAAGTTTCAGTTTTCAATATAAACAGCAAAGTATGTGAAATCAACCTTTTCCCATGTCTTCCTGTAATAAGATCAGCAATTGATAAAAAACCAGTCGAATAATAAATCCCAAATTATGAACTACTGCGCACAGCTAAAATTCCTGTGGAGGGGGGGGGTTTAGAAGTTACCGCTTGTGCCCGGAGGGAAAAAGTAAAATTGTAAAAATGAAAATTATGGTATTTTCTCATTGAATGTTGCATCATTGCTCCAAATTTGAATAAACTGAACAATCCCACAGTTCAATTGGATCCCGGCATTTGAATAGTAGCATGTTCAGTATAATTGGTAGAGTAAAAACCGAGCGTGTGTAGAATAGAACAAAGTTCTCCGGGATAAATTGCACCAAAATTTACTCGTTAATAGTTTAAGAATTGAAAGAGAAACGAAGAAATGGAAAACATTGAAGATGACCCCAAACGTTGGGTGAGATCGACCTTTCCGGAGATTAAACCAGTAGTTGGAGTGGAAGTACATGAAATGATATTTGAGCGGATCTCCCGTTATGGCAACCTCCCAGCACTGGTAATTATAAATTGGCAAATAACTTTAACAGTTATCATAATTTGAAAAACATGTTGTATGTATTTATGCGGTTTAGACGTGTGCTGTTTCTGGAAAATGCTTGACTTACGAACAATTGTACTATCAAGCCCGGTCTTTTGGAGCGGCGTTACTTCAAAGAGGGGTGGAGAAAGGGGACATTGCGGTCATTATTCTACCAAATTGTGTGGAATATCCTGTAGCGGTTTTGGGATGCTGGAGTGCGGGAATGACGGTAATTTACTTCACAAGGACAACTGGTCATAAAACCACTGGATACATATCAAAAATTTAATTCCTATTCAGTTGGTGACCCTGAATCCCCGCCTCACGGAGTCGGAAATACTACATCAGTTACAACTATGTGAGGACATTCGCATGGTTATTACCGACTCCGCCTCTGTAGGCGTTATCGTTAAAGCCAAAATTACCGATAACCTCACACCGACAATTGTTCTGATGGATGAGGAGGTCGCTCCACACTTTCATTCATTCCCGGAAATGTTAAAAACTGCTTTTGAACGAGTCACGTTCTCGTCCGGGAAAGGCACCGACACTACAACCACTCCTGCCTGGATGCCTTTCAGCTCTGGGACAACAGGACCCCCTAAACTTGCCTTGCTATCCCATACACAGTTAACATTCTTTATCCATCAAGCCGTATGCACGACGTCTAAGTTGTCTTTTAATTTAATTAAGTGATTCAATTAAGTGCTCATTTTTTCTACTGGCCCTATTGACTTCCAGTTTATTGAGGATGCAGTCACCCCAAGGCCGATTAGTAGAGACCCTGAAACCAACCCCCAAGAACGTTTCCTTGCTATATTCCCCTTCTTTCACCTGTCTGGCCTGGCGACTTACAATATATTTGCCTTGTATCAGGGCGCCCACACTGTGATCTTACCGCGATTCGAGCCGACATTGTTCCTCAAAACCTGTCGGGACCATAAGGTAACACCTCCGCAGTACCCCTCTCATGAAACGCCAGAAAAATAGGATAGACGCGGTTATAATTTATATTTCAGCCCACCACCCTCCATCTCGTTACTCCCTTGATTGCGCACATGGTAAACTCAGAGGAATTTACGGCTACGGAGCTGGACTCGGTGCACACCATATTGGGTAAAGTTGGTCATTTTAATAGGGGTCTATGTGACCATCCACACTTTAAATTTTGTATTCTAACGAATTTAATTGTAATGTCATTTTCAATGACAAGCTGGTGGCGCCCCGGTAGGAAAGGTTCTAATTAACAAAATAATGGAGAAGGCCGGACACTACATATTCTTTTGGGAAAGCTATGGTACTCTCAAATCACAATCATATTGTATATGTTAGGGTGTTACCAGGGCTCTAGGAACCGGGGGGACGAGAGGGACATGCCTCCCCCCCTGAATTTTGAGATTTAACATTAAAGAATAGGGAGGGGATGGAGTCATAATGTATTACAGGATATGAATGTCCCCCTCGTCCCCCCTGATACTTCCGCCCTGGGTGTTACAATGGAACGATATTTTTTTATTTTCTGTGACAGGCATGACAGAGTTTACGACAATAGCTTTCCTCGATCGAAACTCGGAAAACACCAAAATTGGCTCCTGCGGGCGCTGTGCACCCTCTTTAACGGTGAAAATTGTAGATGTTCACACTGGAGAAACTCAGGGTCCTCACAAACCGGGGGAAATTTGGGTGAAGGGGCCTGTGACACCCTTAGGTTATTTTCAGAATGAGGAGGCCACCAAAGAATTGATTGGCGATGACGGATGGGTGCACACTGGAGATGTCGCTTATTATGATGATGATGGCTNTACCTTCGGATGAGCATGGAGAAGTGCCAAGAGCTGTGATTGTGCCTCAGAGCAAAGATCTTTGTGAGGAGGAGATACATGCTTACTTGAATCCTCTGGTCGCTACCTATAAACAGTTGAAAGGGGGAGTCGAGTTTGTCGAGGTCATTGCCAAGACCCCCAGTGGTAAAATTTTGAGGCGAACATTGCGGGAGGAATATGTCAAAAAAGTTGTTCCCAGCTACCCTCAGTCGAATCAGTCTTTTCAGGTTTAATAAGCAGTTCTCTCGAACCGTTTTAATATAATTTTATAATACTTCAACGCATTTTAATTAAACAATGATTGAAGTTCCCATGGGAAGTAAATATCCTACAGTAATGTGATACATTACCTGAATTCTAATGAAAATGAAACTAATCTCTCATCTTTATTTGCATTATCAAAGCTGTACGAATACCAAAATCAAGTGAATAAAATAGTATGAACATAATACCGTGAAACACACAATCTTCACCCTCATTAAATACTACGTCGATATAAAAGTCGACATAAGGATTTATCACAGACACGTTTTCATCATCAACAATGCTGCAACGACCCCAATATCTTGTAATGAATGGCGGAGACCCTATTTAACTTAACATGCTGTGTGGCATAGTAGCAGGCACGCCATCGATGTCGTCAATACGCTACAATACGCGAGTATGTAAGCAAACGACAAGAATTCTAGAGCATTTGCAAAGACCTGCCAACAACTAGACGGTAGTAGTTGTAATTCCGGTTGCCTTTTCTTGCCATAACCGTGCGAAATTTGTTATCTTTAAGCGATAGGGATTACAACAATATCATATAAGGTATATTGAAACTACTGCTACCATAAAAAGTAAGTGGCGTTGTACTTGACCGTGCGGTCTCTTCGTAGGAATTTAGACGGTCTTGTTAAGTGGTAACCAACACGGGGCTTATAACAATGGCAAAATCATTTTTGAAGGCCTTTTGCCTAGACAAATTACAATGGATTTTGGGTTTGATAGGTTGTGTGGGGGCACTGACGTTTATTGTTGTGAGTATTCCGGTGTACTTGTATCGAGGGCTGGTCATTATGTTGGCGAAGGGGATACGGAAGGATCTGGGGGAAATTTTGAATGGGCAAAGTGCGATTTTTGTGGTGGATTACTTCTACGATAGACCACCGCGTTCCATGTGCAATGGCGCGTATATCTTTGAAGGTCAACTGACGTTCGACTTGATAAGGGAACGGGTGCAGAAAACTTGGATAGGGGCAAGAAATTCCCATTTTGAAAAGTTTCAACAACATCCGGTAAATTGGTTGGGGTTTACCTTTTGGAAAGATTGCAGTGACAGTTTTTTAGTGGATAAGCATGTGTTTAAGTTGTTTGGAGACAAACCGGTAACCCATGACAAGTTAACTGTGGAAATGGAGAGACTGGTAAATCGGCGAATTCCGAGAGATCGGAGCCCCTGGGAAATTTACGTGATTGAGAATTACATTAGTGACAAGTTACCAAAAACTCCATCCCACGAGGGGAAGTACAGCGTGATCCTTTTTAATATGCATCACTGCCTCATGGATGGTACCGGAGTGTTGACGTGTTTGGTGGACGGTGTTTTTGAAGGATGTCCTCTTAGCATGATGAACCGACCTAAAGTTAAGTACCCTAAAAGATCTCTGTGGCAGGGTGTCTGGTTTTTGGTGACGTTCCCATTTTATTTTTTCACCCAGTTTTCCTATCTCATCTCTCATTTCTTCCGGTCAAACCCCCTCAAAATTTCAGACAACCGCAAAGACTGGTACCATGTTGCTGCCAGGTCGGAAGATCTTATTCCAGTTCAACTCATCAAAGATATCAAAAACCAATTTGGGGTAACTTTTACGAGCGTTCTGTTGTCCGCCATTTCGGCGGCAGTTCATCGGATCCTAAAAGATCTCCCAAATGGCAACAGTGAAGACACTGTTCTGTGCTTAAGTATGCTGCCAGCTAAAGGCACATCAAACAGAAGCGTAATGGCTAATCACATGACCGGGGCTGTTTTTGACCTACCCATTGGTCACTTTGATAACCCTATCGCGCGCCTGAAGACTGTGGATAGGATGTTAGAGAAAAGTCGAAATTCAGTGATGCCTTATCTCTCGCAGTGCATTTCCACCTTGTGCGGCGCACATTTATTTGCCTTCAACAAATTGTTGGTCACTAACAAAATGATTCCGATAAGTAAGTTATCTTTAAATTTTGGAACTTTATGTCAACAAGTCACTATGATATCTCGTTTTGAAGGTCTATCTAATTTTGCTGGTGTGCCCGACCATATTGAGATGGAGAAGAATGTGAAATGGGTTATGGCTGGCGGTATATGTGGAGGTTTTGAAGGGGACACAGGTAAAGTACCGAAAATATACGACACATATAGGTTACATATCATGCCTAATGTATTGTCTTAAAATTGGGATCTTTGGTCATCACTCAGGCTTGTTCATCGTAGCCGGTAGTCACGGTCCCAACGTGGGGATAGAAGTGACTGCCGAAAGAGCCGTGATGTCGAGAGAGCAGACACAGCAGATTGTGGCCCACATTTTACAAGAAATTGAAACACTACGGCAGCTAATGTTGCTAAAAGCTAACCAATTTATTCGATGGAACCATATTCAATTCAAGGAAATAAAAATGTAATATAAATAAAAAGAGAATACGTAAATAAATTCTAAATATTTACTCAGATATAACGTTTGCCACATTGAAAATCCTATATTGTCAAATAGTCATATTGTCCGCGTGCCCATATGTTAGACCAGATCATGCCAAGCCGAACCGGCTGCATACCGTGGTTTACATTGTCATGTACTTTTACGGTTGAAATTAATTTTAAATTGTGATTGGAACGAAATTCAACGCTAAATCATACTGAATAGAAGACCTGGCCTACGCCGGGTATTCCAATGGCCCTATTATATTCCCACTGATTTCAGCGGGAAAATTGAGTGTAGTACAAATAAATTCAGGAAATGCTATATATAGCTGCTGAAGCATTTGAAAAGTTGTTATAAAATTTTACGGACGTATGTGTCCTCCTGTTTTTCCCCCAAAAGACTAACAAATGCACTAATGATACAATTATTTAAAAACTTTTTTATTGAATATATTGCTTAATGCCTATTCAGTATCCAAGTTTATATATAGTTAAGCAATGAGAATTAAAACATCATAGGGTAAAGTATGAAAAATGCTAGGTATCTTAAGGGCGACAAATACAACTTATTACTACACAAATATATTTCAATGTAGCACATTAGTCTGTTTATCTTAAAATTTAATTAAGGAAAATTGAATAAGAATGAAATTAACAAATATGATTTAATATTATGTTCAGGAATGGATTAACATTATATTATATAAATAAATTAGATGTAAATGCAGCTCAGGCAGCGACGGTACAGCGTCGGTATAATAGAACGTTGCAAGCAACATGAACAAATTCAATAAAAAGTAGTAATACATAAATTCAATATTACTTGATGAATGTGGATATCTTGTCCTTTCGTTTCTTTGTACCGTAACAACGAACAAGTCTTTTTAACCCCTTAATACATAAAGCAACGATGTGCTCCAAGCGCACGAAAAGTGACAAAAACTTTTTCGATTTAATAGAATCAACTATTGGCTTAATCCTTAAGTCAATTTTTCTCTTTCTAATTTCTGGTTTGTTTGCCGATACAACCCTGTTGGTTTTAAAATATCGATTTACCAGATATTCGCCTATAAATTCCGTCAAACTAACAACAATTAACGCTAAATACAAGGTAAAAATAACTGCAATATTTCCATCCATTTTTGAAGCGGAAACCTGTGATTGCGTAATATCTAATACATCCGATCCAGATTGATTTACTTGCTTCTCTTGTGCCTTGTGTACTTGTGCATGTATTCTCAGCTTTGTTCTTAGTAGTAGCATGGATTGCCACCACCAAATAATTCCGGTCGATAAATAAGCGCTATACCGCGACGCCAGTGGTTCCGTTAAATGGTTCTTATCGGATTTGTACTTATGATTCACGGTGAAAAACGTGGCAGTTTCTACCAAAACTTCTTTACCAACGTAGGCCTTGTTGTTGCCCCATTTGTTTGATAAAACCACTTGTATATGATGGGCATCGTATTCGGGAACTACCGCTGCAACTCTATTACATTGACTTAGAGCTTCAATAAATGCCGCATTCATTGTAGACGTGCTGGTATCATTGGACAGGGATTCTGCTTCCTTGATCTTCGACAACGGTAACATTTTGCTGTAGTTAGCAACTAGTTGCTGCAAGTTGTTCCCCACTATGTTGTAGCCGTGCAGGACGGAATAAACGGATGCCCCCACAATATATCCTTGTATAATTTCTGTGTAGGCATATTTATGAGAGCTCACTCGTTCCAGCTTTGATTCATTGTAACATAAGTGTATTGGTATGAACTTGCAATTTGAGTGCAATTCTGTCTGACCCTGGGTGACAAGCATGGTGAAGTTGTGACCCACGAGTTGTGAGAAACTGCTGTAGGGAATTTGAGCTATCGGTTGTGCCAACTTTAAAATGTTGTCTCGCTTGTAGGCGTTGGTTAGTACCAGACTGGTGAGGTATACAGCAGCCAAAATGAGACGACAACATTGCTTATTTAAAACCGACTGGGGATAAGCATCTCCCTGTTCTAGCACAAGTTTCCAGGAACTTTGTATTCCTTTCCCGACGTTGGACAGTAAAGATTCCGGCGTTATTTTTTGTGATCGGCCGCTCCGGCACCATATCTCTAACTGTGGTAAAAAGTAAATGCTGATAGGAATAGTGATCGAGAAGCATAATGCCCATGCTATCCAAGATGAGGAATCGTAACTGGAAATGAGTTCTTCAAAGACCAGTCCCGCCCTCTCTGGGCGGCCGCAACTAACAAAGCGATATACTGTTGTAGGCAATCGCGTCCGAGGTGTGGCATATTTCACTTCAAAATTCAGCTTCCTAACCAGCAAAGTACATATTTTGAAGGGATGTACCATATTTTCTGCAATAGTCAAGTTGTTAGCGATTGCTAGCCACATTTCATAATACAGCTGCTCTTGCAGATCTTCGAAGGGCACGTTTCCTATGAACGTGCTCTCTACAAAACTCCGTTTTCCTGCCACCTCCAACACGCTCTCGTAGCATACCGTGTTGGCATACACGGACTTCAATTTTGGGTTACGCTCTACGAATGTGCGGTAGTTAGTTGCGGACCTGACGGGTAGAATCGTCAGGTATCCATTGTACCTTATGAAAGCTTCTACCGTCACGGATTCTCTTTTTCTATGGGTCCCTCCATACAGTAGAGTAAAGTCGCTAACAGCAATCCAAATGATGTCCAATGCGCCAAATTGGACTTTTGATGGATTAATGTATTTACGCCATGTCTTTATTATATCCGCCGTGACCAGCTCGGAAACCAATACAAATGTTGCCGGTAAAATAGGTCTGGTTATATCCACTATTGACTTTATCTCTTCTTCTATGAGGTCCTTCCTTATTTCGAAATTCCAATACATCAGTTGCGACAGTAGAATGAGGGTCTCTCTTGACTCCACGGGAGACTGAGCACCAGTCGTGGGTAAAAATTCGATGTACACCTCGCATTGGAATGGTTTGCCCGCAGCGACAAATTGTGAAAAGTTAATGGCTGTCTGGTTTATTTTCTGTGGACGCTTAATATTACTACTAGTATAGAACATGGTTGTGCTCTTGTGGTAAAATTTGGATTTAACGCCGTAAGTAAATTCCTTTACCGCGCCCATCTTGTACTGTTGTTGGTGAACCCTTCGTGTCACAATCGGAAGGCGCAGACTCGGAAAGTCGTTATTGTTGTTGTTTGAAATAAACACAATGCAGTGTTTGAAGGGTTGTACTGCAATTCTCAATGTGTTGGCGTTGCGGTCCTGCCAGGAGTCAGCAACAAATTCCCCGTCAACTTTGTAAATGTCACTATGCAAAAGGATGATTAGTAGTAGAATTACAAAGACTGACATAGCGTATTGCAAATTTGTTGGATTTCTCATTCTTACAAATTTGCTAATTGTATCGAAATATATCCTTAGGAATCTGAAAGTGTGTGTAGATTCTCCTTTTGTATATTATAATTGCGTGCGCTCCGTTTCAGTGTTTTTCAACAACAATTTCCAATTTACTAGAATTATTGGTTTCACATGTGTTTAACGGACTGGAGTTGACAGTGGTATTATGTTTTACAGGCAAACTACCAAAAATGTACTTTCAATGTCAGTTAGGCTTGATTTTATATAGTAATTCCAGAGTCGCTTTGCATTATAACTTGGTTACCATAATGTAAGTTTTAAACAATGTTATCAGCATTATTAAGAATGGACAACTGTAGGTGATATATTAACTGCGCGATGAGTTAAACATTTAGATGGTAGACTCCGGCTATGAACGTTGGATCTACTATCGTCAACGAATGGCGCTTTAGAAAGGAAATTGTCACTTTTAATTGCTTTTCTTATTGGTTTTCAGCGGCGTCTTTTAGCTTTGAGCTACAGTCGATTTTGCGGCTTGTAAACTTGATTGATTTCCTGTTCCCTTGAACTTTTAGTGTATGCTCGGGCCAAACCTATGAAATTCTCTAATGAGAAATGTAATTTAACTCAGAAATAAAAAAATCTACCAAAAATTTCAATTTTACTGATGTAAATAAAATGCCAACCATCCCAGGTAGATAATTTGAGTCAATATTTGGTGGGGGGTTTTTTGGTCTCTTTTGGAGGTTAACCACTGGAAGGGTAACGGGAGGTTTGAAGATGAGTAGTTGGCGATATTAGCGAAAGTCCTTTTGAGATTAGAATTATATAAAGATGGCATAACTACAGTGCCTTTCTACGGTAGAAAATTGGAACTTATTTTATAACTAAATTCTGAACCGTGGAAATGCAACTCACCTGTGTATTTTTTCATTAAATTTTGTTAGATTCTTATTTACATGGACAAAATAATAAAGCTCACTAAAAAGCATTAACTCACACGCAAATGCAGGTTTAACACTTTCATTATGGCTAAACTGCCATTTTACTGTTATCAAATAAGCATATAAGATTGCTACTGAGTTTACTGTCTTAATCCATCCTAATACTAAAGATAGAAGGATTCTTAATTTCCCATGCAAATGGCATGCTTCCTTTACTTTTAAATGACTACGTTTTCCAAAGCTACAAAATCAAATACAGTGTGTCCAGCTATGTTCAGGCTGAGCCATCACTCTAAACGGCGAAGTTGTCTGAGAAGTAGCCTCTGCGTCAGCATAACAGCTAGCTACAAAAGAGACAATGCTTTACAACAATGCATAGATTAATACTTTGCAATTGACAATTAATTGATTTTGGACCACGGCAGATTAATGTTGCCTTATAAAGTAGTTCACGGATTATGAATGGATCTTCTTTGCTATCTGACGTAGTTTTGTATTCGGTTTGTTGCTGTGGAATAGTATACTTTGCACACTCAATTTGCAGTAAATATCAACTTTATTTTATTATGTGACTTAAAACTTAGAAATTTTTGAATACGGAAATTATAAATGATCAACGAAACGTGAAATTTTAAATTTATATTTTATCACAAAATTAATGTCACACAATTTGGTACTACTTTAAC
>JAHZNE010002784.1:0-11779 GCA_027744055.1 Callyntrura sp. NNG-2020 | reverse complement strand
ATATTTTAATTGTATTGCGTATACTTATGCAAATATTGTCGACAAGACTTTATGCATAACATGAATATGTATGCTCATAAAATATTTTGGTCCAATAATTTATACAGGTCTGTGTCTGTGGTCTGTGGTCTGTGTATTGTGGACTATTCCTCTGCAACAACATCAAACATATCAACATCACAACAGCAGTGAATCAAAATAAATCACGTACGCAAGTAAACTAACCTTTCCATTAAAATTGCGTTTCTTTTATTTATGCCTAATATCAAGTCATTTCTACATTGTAAAGATAAAATGATAGATTCTACTTTACAAAAATACTCGTAACGAAATATCAGCCTGTTGGTATTTAGCGTGCATTTATATTTTCTATTACTACACTTGCTATATATTTATTTAAACTACATGTACTTGAGTATTTTTTTCTAAATTACACAGCATTACTGATATAATTTCGGAAGGAACTCCAGCTAGCGTTATACTAAAGAATATTGACTCATTTCATTATAACAGTATGCGGCAGTTCTTGGTTAGCACGTAAACATACAAAAATACAATGTATGTGTATATTCATGTGCTGCACAGAGTATGTAATTACAACTACAAATCATTACCTACATTTAATTACAAAGATAAAGTTATCAGGATAGTACTCTGAAGTGTTTAAATGTCATCCAGCATCCATACAACTAACTAGATAAATAAGGCGATTATGAAATTAAAGCTGAGATTAGATTTGTACAAAAAGAGATTGTCATAACATGATATCTAACACTCTACCAATATAATATACTGTAAAATTACTTCGATGATAAATCAGAAAACGAGGTTTTTACAAAACTATTGACTAGGTACTATAATTCTTTTTTCTTGCTCTAATTAAATAAATTAAAGCGGCAATCGCAATTATGATAAGGCCCAAAAAGACTCCTACCCACGAACTCATTTGAGCAATGGATTTTGGCTTTAGTAGCTTTCCTTGTAAACGTTCCACACTGGCGTCCGTGATTTCAACAGACTGTCAACGTCAACCACAAAATAAGATTATTAAATCTGAATAATCCATAATTTCAAATAATTTATTAATTTTTACTATTTATATAAATCGTGGGGTAACCAACCTCGTCGGTCCAGAAAACAGGGAGTAATAAGGTGGGAAGCTTCCTGAGTTGCTTAATAAACTTGAATGGTTTCAGCTCAACATTGATTTGAATTCGCTTAGATGCCTTTAAAAGGAGACCCGTATTCTAAAAGATAAGACAATGGCAGTGTTCCAATTGCTGATATGGTTTGATTTATGTGATATTGCATTGTATGTATCGTAAGAATATGCTAGTTTACCGGTTCAAGCTCAACAAACGTTTCGTGTAGATGTTTTTCGGGATGAAGACCCTCAGCCTTACTTAAATATTCTTCAGCTCCATCAAGGAAATGAGGCAGTGATACTAATATTGGCTTTCCTACAAAATGAAAAAATATAGCAATTGAAATACGTTCAATGTAATACTTGTAATATACGTTTGTATTTGTTTATCTTAATTAAAATCGCAAGTCAATTACCGGCTTTGCACGCATTCAACTGATAGGCACCGGTCTTGGGGCAGTTATCAAATCTCGTTCCTGGTTGTGTACAGTAGCACATGTTATCACGATTGAAAACGGGATCTTCCAAAATTTTCTCATCGACGGTAAATCTGTAAGTTGGAATGCCTTTGACATCTGAGTCCTTCTCGTACAATAATCGAAGAGACCGGCACAAGTCGGACGAAAACATATCCAACTTTCTATCAGTTTCAACAAAAGGTGGAAAAATTGAACCATCCGTTCCTTTGATTTGTTTGCAGCTTTCATCCTCCCACCTGAATACCCATCAAAATGTTTGTCAATAATCTCATGATCAACGATCACATTGCAGCACTGGAAACCAGTGTAGAGAAGTTTTACCAAGGCATATCCGGCGAGCCGTTCCAGGAGGCAATTTCGCCAAATTTGTCTCCACTTTTAGCACCAGTGTAAACCTCGTACAGTCCTTGGTCCGTTTCATTTTTCTAGATTTCCAAAAATCCCAAGCAAATTTATTGTAGATTACCCCCCATTGATTAAATTAAGTTAATGCGCTATGCGTGCGCAGATTATTATGATTATGTTAAAACACTTACGCCGTATTGTAAACCAAATGTGTCATTGGGAAGCATGGTTTTCCCGAGGAATCTCGATACCTGTAGCATCATTTCTTCATGGTAGCCTTTGAAAAGCATTTCGTCAACAGTTTTAGTTACAAATGCAGTTTCTGCTGTGGTATACTCCACAAGGACAGATCTGATGAAAACAGCTTGCTCCGCTAAGCCATTGGCGAAACTCTAAACACAAATCAATTAATTATGACCAGTTTCATTTGTTATGAAAATGAAAACATTTATATCACATTGTTATTATGCAACGTACCAAAAGTGGGAGATTTAGCATTGTCACTGTGTCATTCAATAATCCAGACGACAAGTCTGGCTGGAAAAAGTATGTCGTAATCTGCCGGTAGGACACTGTGTCATTCTCATGAAATTGTACGTCCACTTTCTTCCTCTTTTGTCTGTTTTTTTTCCAGAATTTCATTAATCATTTTTGGTTTCATTTCGATTGCACAATAAAAATCATTTTAAAAGTTCCCCTTACAAGTACACGTATGGTCCAACTTCTTGAAATTTAGGATTAGCCCCTTTGACGACTTCATCAGAATTTGTAATGTTAAATAGATAAAATTTGGCGTATATAGGAACCTGTACATCTCGCCAACGCTCGAATGTGTCCGATCCATTAACAAGTCTGACTTGCTGAAATAACAACATTTTATTGTTTTTATTACATCTTTACTATGATTTTTTACATCGTCATCATGTTCATTTTCTGGAGGCAGCGTTGCTCAATACTCAATGCTTTTCCTTACTAACTTTCCATTTTCATTGAAAATTACCAAACTTTGACAACAAAAGGACGCGTATTGGATGAAGCCATTCTTTTGTCTTGTATTGCGTAGTTTAAGTTTGTAAATACACAAAAAAGTTGTTTTTGCGGCCTTCATGACGTAAGCGTAGAACAGGTATATTCAATAGAATCAAATGCCCAGCAGTTGCATGCTGCGACAACTGCGTGTATACGACCCAAGACGATAGCTCCGGTCCGGTTTGTCAAATATAACAAGTTTTGGAGTATTCATTTTAGTCCTTTACGCTTCAGAATAGTTCATTGCCATAAATGATGATGACCATGTGCTCCACCAACTTAAACTCAACTTCAACACACCTTCATCCTTCGGACTTTTACCGCGAAAGCACCCGACTTAATTTATTCAAGCTACGGCAGATTCCCCCTTAATTATTGAGAGGTAGTATGATAATGAGATTTAAGACTTTTTAGATATTCTTCATTCTAAACAAGTGATTGCTTTATTCGAGATGTTTGAAGTTGATGAAGCTAAATTGGTCGAAAATAAATTATTTAGGCATCTTTTTTATACACGCACTAAATTACGTCTCTATTATTTCTATTTCATTGGTCGTGTATTTGCTAAAAAGTTGTGTGGAGAGCAGCTTTCAAAATCCCATTTTTAAGCAAAGTCAGACCTGCTTTTACAACATCAGACATGACTGCCTACAGTAGGCAGCCTCCTTGATCTAACTTGGGGTGTAGTAGTGCAAATTCAATTAAGGATTGATGTGTGATGACTTGGTAGCGCTTTACGACGACACAATCACAATTGAGTTTGACATTTCAGTCTACGGTTCTTCCGTCCGTCATCATAATGCACTTCTACACGAATACCAAGTTTGACCCGGATAGGTTGCCCTCATGGCTTGTACAACTATCCGAAAATATATCTCTTCATAACTTGACATAATTTTATTAGATTGAAACGGCGTTATATAACAAGGACCACATGGGTGGTTGACCTCGGTCATACATAGCAGGAATTCATAATACATTTTGTGTTATAAATTGGCAACTGTTTCAGCTCTGCTTTCCAGAATACATCACAGGGCACTCAGCATGTAAATTTGCTGAACGAAATTTTGTAAATGTGTTTTACATAAGCGCTACCTACTTATTTTTACACGCACACGCAACGTACGTGTTAATAAATAGTAATAGAAGAGGCCCAATACGTTGCTTTTAATCAACAGATCTTGTATTATCAAAAGTTTGATCGTCCAATGCACACAAAATTTTAAGTAAAAAACGAGAACTCGTTTAGGTGTTGTTCATTTTCGTCTTTGCCGTGGTCGTGTCAAACAATTTCCTTGAAAGCCCAATAGGATTCCTATTTGTAGTAATATATTTGAGCGTCTCAAGAGATTGACGTAGACTATTATTATCCACTCCAAGCAGTACCTCATACTACTACATCTTGGTTCTTTTTTATTTATAGTGCTACCCACTGACATATTCACCATATGAATTTATGATAAAGACAAAGAAAAAGGAAAAACCAAATGCGCATTGAACAAAAATTGCTGGTAACTGTAGAGGTGCTTTGTCTCGTAATTCTACAGCTGCTAACAATTACCGCAAAAAATGACTGTCATTTTATATTCTTGTTGGGATTGGGATAGATGGTTAAATGATTACTATTTACACTACACGAAACTTTACCGTTTTTAAGCGTTCAACAAAAAAACGACAGCAATCAATTTTCGCAAAAAAGTTATATGAAGTAGTTTACGATGCGTAATTATATTTATATGCGTGTTAGTACGCTAACAACTACTGTAGCTCGAAAAATAAATATGTTCTTGAAACGCATTGTGCCAAACTAAATAAGAGTTCGTGCATTTTTAGTATAGAAGTTGGAGTCTTGTAACGTTGTCTCTCATGCAATTAACCAGGTAAAGGAGAGGTATTTATGGTTCTTTTGCAAATCGGAGCGAGGTGGACGATGGAAAGACTCCTCTTTTTATTCACATACGTTACCAGTTACTGCGTATTGTCCTTTGCAATACAGTATATTGAAAAACGATAATTCTATCAGAACTAAATTGGAAACTCAAAAGAAATATTATAACTACAGTAAACCTTAACCCCATCAAAGCTTCAACATGTAAACTTGAGAAATACAGAAATACTTTCAACGTAATTAATGACTCCAGAATCAGAAAGAATCATACATGCACTAGTGCTTGAATCTCGTATTATTGAACACTACAGAAAATTAAGAATGCCACTAATTTTGACGTGAAGTTCAGTCAAATTTCTCCATTTTTAGATGGAGAAACAAAAAACTTACAAAATGCGATTCGCATTTTTCTACTAGTGTGTTGTGTGATTCATGGAATGTACAACATAATACTACCTAATATAGTACATGCTGTGATTAATACCTAAGATATCCGAACATTATCGATGATATGCTGAAAATTGTTTCGATAAAAATAGATTTAAACGAGGGTATTCTAAGATGACCATGGCACAATTTGGTGCTTTGCTAACTATGCAAATTGTTGGATTTATTCTTATGCAACATTGTTGGAATTGTGAGATGAGCTGATCAAAGCAAAAAAGTTTATAAAATTATAAACAAAGCTTTCAGCAAGCAAGCATAAGAATACGAATATACAACGTAATACGTGTTTTAATGAATGGGAATGGAAAAAGTGTTTTTTATTCAAGTCTTATCAAAAATGAACTCGTGACGGTTTTTGCAACGTTTATTATAGCCTATCGATTGAGCATCATGGTTTTCCCCTGCCTTCTATGAATTCCATCAAAATAATGCAGCTGTCTTTGTGTGCGCTCCGTGCGCTGCCAATTTGTTCCATATAAGAGTATTTACTTTACCACTTGCCTGTGTGCTGTAGCTGTAGCTTATATATTCAGAAGAAAGAAAAATCTCATTGACTCATTATCATTACTAAGTATAAACAAACAACTTAATACGACGTCGGTCTAAAGGTTAAAGTATGAACATGGATGAATACAGAATTCTTCTTTATCACTGACACTTTGCTGAAATTTACAATCATGGAAAAACTATACGAACTCCGTCAAATAAGAAGATTTGGTGTACATGGCGTGTAAAATCTTTTACGATGACGTGCAGCTGCACTGAAAGAAAAGCATAATTGCTATTTTTTACAATCCTAAATTGAAGCTTTGCTTGGAGCTCACAACGAAAGCTAGAATTACTGAGCACAACATACCGAAAACACGCCTACATTTCGTACTTGAGCAAAAATTACATATGATGATGCAGCATAAATTGGAAAATGAAGTTTGTCATCCATACCGCTCGATTCAAAAATGCTTCTTATTAAACTAACAACGACTATTGTATAGTTTGGTTGTTTAAAATTAACTCACCTCAGATATTTTGTTGTTAATGACCTTGGGCACGACTATCCATCCAAGGATAATAGACACCACAAGAACGGTAAAACCTAATATCAGCACTACGGACGGCAGTTTCTGCATTTTGATTGTTTTTACTTACTTTAACCTGTAATTATCCAAGTTTTGCACTAATCTGAATCTCCCTCTAACGAACTAGCGGGGGTAGCGCGTGTTAAATGTAAAAATATATCACTTATTTGAAATAAACTGAAAAATGGGACAACTCCGACAAAACTTTGTAAAATCCAATCTGGAATAGTCGACCTCAGAACAGAACGTGTTGTTGGCTGGGAAGGGGGAAAACAAAGACATTCGGATTTCAATTCAATGGTCAATATATACCCAAATTAGGAAATGGAGCACATGTCCATCATGCTTCTTCGGAAAAATATATAACTACGAATCCAAATATTATAAAAGGTTACATACCCAAAGAAACTTATTGCGTTTTCTTTCGACTCATGACAGACACGGACTCGAATGACGTATGTTTTTCTCGGATAAATTTGTTTACGCACCACCACTATCACTACGCCGCATCTACAAAACGGTGCGGTGGGAAGAAGGTCTGTTGGAAAGTAGATGGAGCATATATATACACTTCTTCGTTCACAATTTGATGATTGATGCACCCACACACAAACACTTGCAGCAATTGTAATATGGCAAAAATGAAAAAATAATGATGTGATATGGATGACGGCAATAGTATGTGATGTGGTTGTTGGTTTGCCTTGCCGTCTGTTGTACAATGAACTAAAGTGTATTGCCCGATTGAACAATAACTGTCGGACTGACGGTACTCTCACTCTTTTACAATGGTAGTGTGGTGGTGTGATGTTTTTTTCCTTCTCTGCGATTGGCCTAGTACCTTTTCCGATTCTTGCTCACACACAGTCACTTCCTCTCTTTGCGCGCAGTGCCAAATAAAATCTTTCCCAATTAGGTTACGTACAAGAGCAATGAATTTTCTTCTCTTTTAATACTTAAAAAATTTAGGGGTTTTTACACTACGCTTTCACATAAAAAAAAGTCCCAATCGTTATACACGCTTTTATTACTTGTGTTGTGTAGGGATTATGGATCGTTGCCGACTTGCCTGCCGAGACTAAAACTCTCTGACTGCTGCGCGAGTGAACGATGATGATGTCTTGTGGGGTTGCAAATGTAAATTGTAACGTAACCGTTTGCCCGTCTCATCACCGTCTGTCTTATTTACTAATAAAAATAAATGGAATGCCAGATACTCTATACAGAAGAAAAACCTGCTCTGGGTTACTGACACTGGGCTAGTGCAGAGCGAGATGAGAGCGTGAGGATGTGGTGGTAAGTCAACGAATTCAACAACAAGTTAATATAATCAACGAAATCTACAATGGTAATAATAACAACATATATCTTTCTTTGAAAAGATATTGAGAGTAAAAGAAGGCTTTTTCTATTCCAACACCAACCACGCATGGCTTCGGACTTTAGAAGACTGCGTGTGAGGGAGTCGAGACGATTGATGAGTTGTTACTTGTTTTCATGCCTTTAGTAAATATGTTATTCCAGTTTCTTTTTTATAGAAAGTAACGCGCAGAGGATGGACCATGGTTTCGTCTTCGTGAAGAAAACACAATGGAATACAATCGCCCAAGTATAAATGATTCGATTAACTCGTATGCTGTATTATATTCAAGCAAGATCATTTGCAACTCGTATACACGGTTTTTTTTCAATGTTCTCCCTCATTGAAATATTCCTCATCTTACACGATTGGCATTGGGAATTGAGATAGGAAGGGGGCATGAGGGTAACATATTTGTTATTTGAGAACATAACAATTACAATTTACATCATGTTATGCTACAACCATTGCATGGATAAGTAAAGGGTGTAACAACATAACTTAACAATGCATACGTATTGTGTTGCTGTGTTTGCGTACCCCTTTCGTCATGATACCTGTTTAGTGGTGTTTGGAAGTGATCGCATTCTCTTCTAGCATCCTGCACTGTCCAGTTCACAACAGGTATTCAGTTCAATACAAATACAGGGAAAGGAAACTAAATAGTGGTATTCATGTTGCATGATGGAGCTGATCAGCTACGTAGAGATATTATGTTTTACAAACGCAATAGATCCAGAGGGATGTGATGCGATGCAATAATACGTAAAACGTAGACAAGACTAAATTGCTTGCTAATTGAACAGGTGCATTTACAATGCATGTGTTTCTATTTGGTAGATATAGGTAAGTATATCTGTTTGCTTTTAGACACTAGCACTTCACGTTATTATTCACATTCACAAGGCTTGACATTGGCATTGAAGCTAAAATGAGTATCAAACCACTCCAATATTAACAAAAAACTTGAGCCATAGACATTATTCAGAAAAAATGGAACAGAGGTACACTCGCTTCGTAACTACGCATACATTCTTTTCCTTGGTCGAAGAACAGCAAACCCTCAGCTATAATTAGCAACACGCAGTTTAGCATGAATGCGAGCGTTAATTGAATTGGCGACGTAGTTTGTAAGAAATTCAAATACCTGCAATGCGTATACCTGGTTTACCTGGACACTTCCTATCCGTAGTATTATGACGAAAAATTGTAGAAGGAAACTTACTCTGTCATCTGTTATGTATCGCTTAAGCTTAAAAGTGAGAAAACGTAGCGTCAAAATTTCAAAATAAAATGATAATTTTATTTGTAGAATGTGGTGTGGGGAGACTATATTTTCCAACTTTAATAACTCATATCAACATCTCTAGATCAAGGAGGAATAAAGAATCTAGTAAAGCCGGTGAATTAGCATATATCATATAGCATAGTCGTCCATGCAAATAGATACCCTCTTATATAGAATGACCTTGATTAAGTTGTGCACTAACCAACCTTAGTGGTTAGGAAAATTAGTTTCCGATAACACGATTATCGCTTTTTCACATATCATTTTTTTTATTTGTCTTAATAAAACTAAACAGGAACGAAGGATAGATAAATATTCTGCAGAAGTACAACTGGATTACAAAGGGGCAGTATGAGAAAATACAGTATGGTTTCAAAAGGTTGTATAAGGTTGTAGAAGTAACATGGAATACGACGCGTTACAATTTAAAAATTAGAATCTTTCACATGAAATTTCATAAGATTTCTTGTACTGATGCAACGTGCAAGATTTTATCACATTTGTAATATTCCACTACTTTCATAACGATTATTCGGATTTCTTCAGTTTTTCCTTCTGTACAGCACAGTTTCTGACTAATCGATTGAAATAAAATATGTAGCCCAAGCCAACAAGTCGTAAAATTCCCATGAAGCAAACCTGTAAAAAAGTTAAGTCATGAGTCATGAGAGAGAAAATGAGTTAATATCTCAGCTAATTTTATTTCGCACTAACTTGGGCGATAAGACCAGCCAATGAGGACCTCGGAGACATTCCAGCACACATAACTGTTGTTAAATTTCCATCAAAGCCTGTGCAACTGAAGAAATTTCCAGCCTGTTCAAAATCGTAAAATGAGTGTTAATATTTAATGTATCTCTTAGATCGGTGAAGCTTTTAAAAATATAATTTTCGTAATACTATACTATTGTTACATACCCACCAAACCCCCAAGGGATGATGTGCATGCAATTTTTCCTTTCCTTCGTGATTTCATTGAAGGCAGGACACTGCGGACAGCATGAAATGTTCCCATGTAATTTATGTCCATCATTCCCTGAAAATAGTAATAATGAACGAACAGTTTAAAAGTGGAATTTAAAATGTACCTACCCCACTACGACTACGGCATAGATGACGACAATTACTACATTTTATTGCAAAATGTACCTTAACATGCTGCAAAGGAATATCTTCCAATTTTGATGGATATGCATATCCAGCACAGCATATTAAAACGTCCACTGGTCCAATCTCCTCTGCGCATCTCTGAAGAACGTTGTCCGTTTCTTCAAAATTGGTAACATTTACTGAAACAATCAATCATAATTAAAGCGGTAATTACTACTATCAACAATGAATGAGGCAATGAATTATAAGTATAATGTCACAGAACAACGTTGACTGTTTCATTAGGATCACGACGAATGAGATGGTGTAAAACAGAAAGAAAATTGAGCATAGTGTCCACATTTAACTATACATTCAACGTACCACTGAAATAATTGATCTTTTGGCTATCGTTTTGACTGGAGGAACGGATTTCATTCGACGCTTCTTCCAGTTTTGTAATATCTCGTGCCAAAATGGTAACATTAGCCCCCCTTTTAGCAGCCAATTTTGCAACTTCCTTCCCTATACCACTGGAACCCCCGGTTATCTAAATTCAAAATTAAAGCTGGTTATAGTAAAGTTTTTAGATTTTCCCAATATTGTCAATTACTTGCAACTTGTGGTGAATTTTCGTCATGTTCAGTGTAAAAATAAACCTCTTACAACAACATGTTGATTGTCTAACTTTCCACTCCCCTTTTTTGCCCGGCTTATCCAATCAAGGAGGGTTGCAACCAAAAGTGCCCCTAACGCAGAAACCACTGCGGACCAGAAGTAGCAACAACAACACTCGCCCATTGTGTTATGTCTAATCGATTTGAAATATAATGCAATGGAAAAGTATGCTAGTAAAATGTCGAAGTGTCTAAAGTTTAAAGTATTAACACGTACGAAAACACTATCAACCAAATGGCGACTTTCACGCTATTCAATGTATTTGGTTGGACAATCACACCAATTTCAAAAGTCGACTAGATTACCACAAGTCCGACAAAATAGACTGGACTTCTGCTACTGCTTTCAAGCTTTCTACCATCTACACGTTTTCACTACTTTAAAACTTGAATTAATTAAAAAAGTCTATAACGGACTAGAAGTCCCGTTAAAATTTACAAATAAAATATTCGCTTGATTCACCAAAATTGGTGTTTTGTTTTGGTACCGGCGATGACAGCAAAGCAAAGGCAACAATATGAAGTACAGATGTAACAACAAGTAGTCTGCTTCTTGCTTATGCGGATGTCAAACCCTCAACCAAATTTACGGATCACTTGGAATAGTCCAATGGTAAATTGTTTTGTTTTACTTCTTCTACACATAAACAAATCCATCATGCTATCTTGCACTTGTATGCATGCGAAAACCAAATCTACACCTACACCACCACAGTTCTCCAGTCACCGCATACAAAAGGAGTGAAGTATACGTACATCCCTGTACTGTCAATTTCAATTCAGACATGCATCCATGCATGGTTTTTGGCAAAAATATAAATGTTGATAAAAATGGCATAAGATGGTTAACCTCTTCTCAGCTGAATGTAACTATAGTCGTGATTTATAATTAAACCCTTTACTACGAGACACGACTATAGTTGCAAACAAAAACACTGCCTTTAAATCCGAGACACG
>JAHZNE010002783.1:0-17354 GCA_027744055.1 Callyntrura sp. NNG-2020 | reverse complement strand
ATTTTTGAGTAAAGTAAAACAGGAAAGAGAGCGGAGCGGATAGATCGAAGTATCAATTCCCTGTGGAGGGACACTAATATACGGTTGCTAAACGTCGTCACTTTTTTCTTCCCAGAGAGAAGTAAAAATGCGAGTAGCCCAGAACAAAGAGCATTCTATATATCCTTCATCGGCCACCTACCTCTCCTTCACGCGGTCATTCTTCTTCTTCAAAAAAAGAAAATAATTTGCGCAGGAGCCAAACAAATGGCTGATATTCATATTATGGTTGTATTTCATTGAAAATTAGCAGGATAAGTAGGTAGGAGTCAATTTACAAGGCGTGTGAGCATGTTAACTAGAGGTATTGGCTAGTAAAATAATTAACAGATAGTAAAAATCATTGTTTCACGCTTCGCTTGATCGAGGATGAGTTTAAGGTAAACCACGATGATAAAACCTTCAACCTTCATTACTACGTTTTTTCTCTCTTCCAGCCTCACAAGAAAGGTTACAAAGGTTAGTGCTATTACACCTGACCTCCCACAGATTGCGAAAAGTAGCTCACAGTATTATACCTTCTACCTGGTCAGAGTACTAACCTGATTAATAGAATAAGTGCCAATATGCTTACATTTCTGCAAATAGGTAGGTACATATCCCTCTTATCTTCAATGCTCCACTCCACCAATCTTCTATCTCTGGCAATTTCTATTTCGATGGGGAGGTAGGTAGGTAAAAGTGTAATGATCCCATCAACTCTCTGACAACAAAAACGACGACAGTAATGACTTTTTCATTGTTTTTCTGTCGTAAACAATGTTTTTCTCCTATTTACCCCATCATGACATTTAAATTACTATATGTGCCCCAATCAAGATTTCTCCGTATTACTTCTCTGGATATGTTCAAGTGACACACACAGAGAGAGCGAGAGAAGAAGAGAGGGTGTAAATGTAAATGTAAGTAACCTATTATTGGCTTCATCATCACTGTCATTCCCAAATGGAATAGCTTTTACATCGTGCCTTCTGTCATTATCCTTTTGCTGTACGTGTGTGTGTGTGTGGGATACTTCTTCGTTGTTGTTTATTTTATGGATGAGTTTTCATTACAGACTCACACACACACAAAGCAGACTCCATCTCTCTTAATCCACTCTATTCCGCAATCCACACTACTCTATACACTGATCTGCTCATTTCACATTCCAAAATGCCTCTAGAGAAGAGAGAGAGTTTCACTGCTTGCACACACACCGACACAGACACATTCCATGCCAATGAGCAGCTCAGCAGACTCCCTAGTGAGTGAGGACGAGGACTACTTTTGACGATGATAAAATAGGAAATCATCCTGATCATTTAGTCAGTATCAATTCATGAGTGTTCCATTTTGAACTTTATCCTCTTTGCCACCAACTATCAGTGGTAATGCCAATACTAGCGTCTCCCTGTAGATTCTCAGTATCATTCTCTCATCATCATCATCGTCATCATCATCCTGATGGCAGCGACAAAACAACTCCATTATCATTCCAAATTTCAACTTTGTTACTCCTTTTTTCTTGTGTAAATGGAAATAGTGAAGAGTATAAAAAATGTTTATGTTTTTATGTACGTTTCTCTTTCATTCTGGTTGGTCGGGTTAGTTTTTTATGGGGATTCGATTAGAATGCATTCGTTGCCCTCCTGTTTTATCTCTCTCTCTCCCCGTGTGCGGATCAGGCTCATCAAGAGGTTCATTCGAAGCACCAAGCAATTGCATATTTTGGAGATCATCATATCATACACGTCAAAAACACTCGACGACGGCAACGCAGACAGTGGTATACACACTGGTGTGTGTGTGGGTGTCATATTTTTATTCGATAGGATGAATAGCAGAGCATATATTTTTTTATGTTTATTTAAATAAAAAAACAGGACATTAGAGTGGTATTACACTACCTTATGGTAATGCTTGACAGTACCGAAAAGAATGCATTAAATGAACCGTTATCCTTGTTTCGACATAAAGTTTCTGGGATGATGACGACGATGATCATGCTCTTGGCTTTGATTTCCTCAGAAGTTGCCACTACCACCATCATCATCGTCATCGTCCTGTTTATTGGCATAAGATATGTGTAATGATGAAATGGTTTTTAAAACAGCGCTACAACTTTACTTGTCTCGCCACCATCCTTATGCAACGTCGTTGCTCAGTTTGAACGGAATTTAACGTAAAGTATTCCAAAAAACCTTATGGCTGCTTGTATTACATGACTTTACGTTATTATGTAAATTCCCGTTATTCTGTCCACCCCATAAAATAAAAAAATTGTTTTGTGGCGTAGGTCATACAGAGAAATATGATTTCGTAGATGATTTTATGTAGCTACACCTACTACATGACATGACTCACCGTATTTATTACATTGATAGCCTCCCAAATTACCAATATTCATATTTTTCGTAATCTCACTCAAAACCACAAAAAAGGGGGATTTTCATTGCTACATTAATTTCGCGGTTTTAAGAAGACTTGATAGCAGAGCAGCACAACAAAAGTTTATGTTGCGGTTGGAATTAGAGAAAATACGGTAATTTTTGGCTGGCTTCACAGTTTTTTCGTTGTAAAGTTGATTAGGATTGTGAAAAGTTAATTCGGCGAAAAATAAAACGCAAATGATACATCGCGTCTCCAAAATCTACATAATATTCTCCTCATAATCATAATTTACATTTTATTCCTTCAAAGTTGCGTAGTCGCAAAGAAAAAAAAATAGTTTTTTTCTGGTTACGCCATTCCACATTAGATATTTGAAGGGAAAATAAAGTGAAATAACTTAATACTGTGTTGTGTGTGGCAGATATTCTTCTCTTGATATTTATTATTATGACTTGTGACTACCACGGCGGTGTATGTGAGTGTGTGTGGCGCTGGGAATATGGATGGAATGCTTTTACGATGAAGATGATGCTATTGATACGAGGAGCTCAATGTCAGTCATGTCGTGGTGTCATCATCATCAGTCGCGTAATCATCAAAACATGCCATAAATTCCTTTGCTCGTCGCTGCAGACTACACACATTTACACACGTTCCCCTCCAATACCAAATATTACTTCGTAATGCACAATACATCCCCGATAAAAATGGTATTAATGAAATTGAAGACGATTTTCACAGAATAATATATATGAATTATGTGATGTTGTCTTTTTGTCGTAATGTGCGCTACAAATAAAATGCTGTTCACGTTCCATCTCGTATCGTATAACATCCATAATAGTCATATTAAGGTCAGGCCTTGGTATAGGAAGAGAGGAGGAGGAGGATGTTAACGCTACTGGAATATTCTCCTCCATCATATACGGGTATAAAAGTATTATTCCACAATGATTTTTTATCTTGGAATGAACACGAACATCCACAATTCTTCTAGATATGGTAATGTCCCATTCAATAATTCGTCAACAGCCAAAACAACCGTGTTTATCATCATCATCAGCGCCGACTGCGAATGCCTTATTTTGCAACGCTTGTCATCGTCGCATCATCGGCATTTTTTTGGCAGTTTTTATTTCTTTTTGCTGCTAACGCATTATTTACAGGGGAATTCGTTCTATTGTCAATTGTCTTCTGTGAACCACTATTTAATTTTTCATTTTACTGTCATTCACAACTACGTGCAGTTATACAGTCACAAATAGTCTGACCAGAATATTTATGTGTGAGTTGGCAAGGTTGCGAATAATGCACACAGTGGTAAATGCATATAAATTACTACAGCTCCACCCGTTGAATCAAACCTTCTGTGAGTATAGAGATACGTAGGTATGTACATCGTCATCATCATCATCATCATCGTTCCCATATGGAATACTGTACATAACAGACATCATTGTTTTAGATATTTTATTATAAACCATACTTGGGCCAGACTGTACGCTACAGTGCACTAGAAAGGTAAACCTGGCAAGATATCAATCATTGAATGAATGTTGAAACGGATGTAGCAGTCTTCCACTATTATTGTAATGCCTACACACCCTATGTGCGTAATATGTAGTAGGTTACATACGCTTATATACGCTTGGTGATAGAAAAGTTTCCTTGTGTAAATTGATATTCAATGATGATGCAACGTATGAATAATAAAATTATTTTAATCATGTTTTATTCCATCATCGTCATATCATCGTAATACACTTCTTCCATGGATGACGATGATACACTCTCATCATACACACAGATAAAAAAATGTAATGGGCAATTATCATCATTTAACGTTCAGACATGACCAAAGCCATACAAACATTGTATAACGTAACCAAGTTTGGGACACAAACCAATTTATTAATTTGCCGCAAAAAATAATTACAATTCTCTGCTGTGTAGTTTTAATGGTTTTCAGTGGCAGCGGCATAAATCAGTGGTTTTGCTGGGGGTAGTGCACAGTAGTCAGCAGTGGCAACACAGCAGATTTTAGATATATTGCTGCTATTTTTATATTTGTGTGTGTCAGTGTGTCTGTGAGGGAGGCAAGATAGCAAGGTAACCTTTAATAAAAATGAAGATGTACAGTAGTAGCAACAAAAATAACAGTAATACTACAACTTGTTGGTCAATGATGATGATACATTTATTACTGTAATTGAAGCAGTAATTTAATTTGTAAGTGTATCTACGTATCTCTACGCCTGTGAGTGTGAATGTGTATCTCGATCAACATATATTGCAATTTTGTTTTTGTGCTATTGACTTGGCTGCACATTCCTGTTTTCCACGGTCACTCACTATTTTCTGTTGCTGCGTTAAATGTAGCAGGAGGGAGTAGTGCGTGCGGGGATATGTTACAGTGTGAACAATAAACTTTTATTATTATTATTATTTGTAATTGTAGAAATGTGGTGGAATCTGCGGAATGCGAAAATAGAGACAAGTTTACATATGCATGGAATATAATGGGTAATAATAAAATGAAGTAGTAGTGTGTGCATGATATCTTTGCGTTAATGACAAGGCCACAGCGCTTTTGCATTGAAGAAATGGCAACCACGTTACACAGCGAAAATAAAAATGTACTGTAAAAACGGCAATAAATTGTGCAATGTGCCAATTTCCAATATAAACTGCAGGGAGTATAGTAGTACAGAGCTTCACACACCGTGTAGACTTATCATCACATCGTATCAAGTTACATAAACGACCAAGTAGCGGTAGGTATCCCAAAGTTGAGAATGGCAAATAGAGCAAAGTTCGGCATTGACTCTCACTCTCGTCTCTTTCGCTCTTTTTATTTTGTTTTTGTCTCTAGGGAACCGTTTGAATAGCCAAAGTCTGCTTGGGATATGGAAGGCATGGAAAAATGGAGTTATAACAGCTTCTTTCCAGATAGGAGTTAGTTCGTGTGAGGATCGCGGCGTTGGGCTAAGGCGGTACGACTTTGTGTGTCTTTGAGGAGGATAATGATGATGATGATGATGAGTTGGCAGACTTGATACAAGGATGATGATGATGATTATCATCATGATTAGAATTAGAATGATTATGACAATAAAACTTACAAACTGTGCCGTAGCTGATAACATTCTTGCATGAATGGATATGCGACTGCATACTGTTTACATGGAACTATGCATATACTGTGTGTGCCTTATGGAAATGACGAACTGCCAGCACGTGGTACTTGTTGTTGTAAGCTTGTGTGCCTAACTGGGTTGGCCTTGTTTCAAAAGAGTTTTTTTTCATACGCAATTAAGCATTTTGGATGAAAAGAAAGAAATTCTTTCCAGAATATTTTATTTGGCTGTAAATAATTTGGGTGTGTATGAGTTGCGAGATGGGAGATAGTTTACTCGTGCAAGGTTCTTACACTTCAAGAAAGAAGGATTCTAGTATTTTATAAGATCACAACCACAACGTAACTTTTATACGCATTTCTTGAAGTGTGTTAAACGTACAAAAAAATAACATGAAGGACATGTCTGCCAGAAAAGTGAAGTGGAAATTGTAGAGATAAAGAATGAAAAGAAAGGAAGAAAGAATTCTTTGTATTTGTAGTACATTCCCCCCTTTGACTCGTCCTGTCTTAAATGTGAAAGGGCTCGAGAGCGACCGCAGGAGCGATAAACTTTTTTTTTGCTCATATATTTCTCACCCGCATGAAAGGGAGAAAAGGAAAAGTAATGCAGTGCATATTTTATGGGGGTACAACTGTACCACTCTAACCGTGACGCGTATTCTTCACCGAAAGTGAAACAAAACGTCTCTATTTTCGGGGTCGATATATTAGAAATACCAGAGGAGTCTAATACGTTGACTTGTGTTCTTTTCCTCTGCTTATTTATGGTTCATGGAATATAATATAATGGCGTCGTTATTGCAAAATGCAAACAAACACACACACACAAGCACACAAAATACAAATAAACAAAAAATATCGTCATTCGTCAACGTCCCCTTCAGTAAAACTTGCCGTTTGCATCATTACCGTTACGGAGAAAAAATGTCAAGTTATTTACGTTTCTCTCGTACTCTTGTACGTGAGATGCATAGTAAATATGTGCGTAAATCTTACTACAGTACTGCTGGCAAGGTTTACCAGGTATATATCATCTACATCTTTACGCATCAAGATTAGCTCAGAAATTGCATTCCATTCGAAATCGGTGACACAGAAAACATTCTAAGAATTATCAACAGCAAAGCATATAGACAATTATTTGCGTGATCATAATTGCTACCACTTAGCTTGTTCTTGTGCCAAATGAATGTGTGTGCGGCCGCGTCATTTTCATCCTCATCGTCATTCCTGCCACTCTGCCACTGCTACATTTGTTTAGGTAAATGTCACATATGTGTGTGTGTGTGTGTGTGTATTTAATTGAATGAATGACTTGGCTGTGTTCGTTTGTGTGCATAGTTTTGTAAGTGTGCCTGTCTTAGTGCAGAAATCGTTCTTCTTTTCCACGTTTTGCTTGCCAAGAGAGTGTAGTCGCTAGTGGTTTATGAGTGACTGCGTAAAAAGGAATGTGACGATTGATGAAGAGAAGAAAATACGCAGAATTTTGTGAAAAAGGAGAAATGAAAGTGGGCAAATCTAATTGCACCCTGTTGAGCTGCTCTTTTAAGCCCCATGATCATTCATTCAGTCTCCTACCACCATATCTTTACTGGTTGTTATTTTGTAAAGCGTTGCAAATTAAGGAATACATTTACCAATTTAATTTATTATATGGACCGCCCACACTCTGCAGTGCATATATTCTTGACTCTTTTCTCTCTCTCCCCCTCCCCCCCTCTCTCTGGTTTGCTCTCTTTTGTATTCTTGTTAACTGTCCTTGTAAATCCTCTTGTAATCCCGACAAGTAAAAAGCCGCTTGCGTCTCTTCAAGTCTCAGCTGCACACTAAAAGTACATCTTTTTTAATGAAAAACTTGCACGCTTTATTCCATAATACTCCTTTTTCTCCTGACAACGACACAGTTTCTCTCTCTTCTTTTGCATGGAATGGCTGTTTCTTTTCTTCTGTTTATGCGATGATGATGATGATGATGATAATGCTGATGGGGAGGAAGACGACGACAGTGGTAATATAGCAATAATAGCTCCTTTTTGTTGTAGGTTTGGAGCCCACTAAAAATACGCTTTTGCTAACAAGCAAAATACGCCATATTTTTATGCGAGTCTGTTAAGTCATTAACTACAGCTTTTCTTCATACTACCTCTTCCAATCATCATCATCAGCATCATCATCGCGTCATTCTCTCATCCTTCTGTTCAAGATTATACTTAGAAGTTGCTCGCGTCGAGCTGTGTGTTGACGAGTCCTTTCAAGAAGGCCTATACTATGAGCACTACTTTAGGAAATGGTTAATAAAAGCCGCAATCGCAATAATGAATGATAATCTGCGTATAAAACTTGTATACACACACACATCAACATTAATGTCGTTGTCCTTATGAGAGCTGTGTGCACCGACGGCGAAGAAGGAGGGGGAGGCGGGGGTGTTACTAGCGAGCGTATACAGTAATAACAACACAGAACGGACTGTTACGTTATATATTATTATCCTGCCTGTCCTGACATGACTTTTATTATACACGTCAACAACTACATTCTACAGTTATGCTAACGTCGTCGTCGTCCGAGGCTCTTTTGTAACTGCCGTTTAATAATAATAATAATAATAATAATAATAATAATAATAATAATAATAAAACTAAAAAACGACTGTGCATAAAGAGCGGAGTCACACAATAGAATAAGCTTTTTGTGCTTTTATTCTTCTTCTCTTGTAAAAAAAATGCTGTACACATGTTTTGCTATACCTCTGTGTAAATCTTTCTTGTAATCTAAATTGACGACGGTAAATTCGACGACGCGACGATGGGACGATGATGGCGATGAGTCATAAAAATTTGCTCACCTTTACTAACTAATAATCGTCATCATCATCATCATCAACAACAACTTTAGCCTCTCCATCAAACCGACTAACACGTATTGTATGCCAGCCAGCCAGCACACACACACACATGCATCATCGTTCATTGTGTCTTCACTGCTACTTGCATACGTATGCAGGTAAAGAAGGTTGCAAACAGCAAACTTTTGCAGGATGATGAATTATTAATGAAATCTTCTATATAGTCGTTTTAATAACAACAGAGCTATACTATTACGCCTGCCGTTTATAGGAGCAGCAGCAGTCGTACATGCGATTATCCTGTAAAATATATATTATGAATCAACTCTTTTAGTGTGCATGCGAGGAGTGCTAGTCTTGTCGTTGTCGCTAGCTATCTTGGTTGCTTTTTTGCATCTCAGTGCCAGTTTTACATTAGCACTCTGCCTAATAGCTTTCAGGCAGAGCGAGACACAGAGAGAGAAACAAGTTGTCATAATTGTTTTTTTAGCCTTGCTTTTTATTTATTTAAAATAAAAATATTAAAGTAACCAACGTGCTCGAACGCTACTTTTGTACTCTTTTCGAGTGACGACGACACACTCCCATAGTGGAACATTTATACCCAATTACGTCTCTATAATGTGTTTTAGCAACGTTTTTAACATGTTCAAATTTTTGTAAGCCCATATCTTGCTGCTTCACAGGATTGCCGCCGACAACATAGGTATTTCATCATTTCACACACTTAACTCCAACTGCCATAGCACTAGAACAGAAATATGCACCAGGTAAAAAAAACAAAATGTGCCCAAAGGTGCAGAAGGTGTACCTACAGTGGACTATATAGGAGCGTACTAAAAAAATAAATCACTCTCGCAGTCAAAATCATCATCATCATTATCAGTTAGTTTAAAAGGATTCTCAACCGCGTTTTATACACTCGTGTGCTCTTGTGTGGAAATACTCTTCTGTAAAAAAAATAAACATGTACGGCTGCTCTGGTGACTTTTTTGCATGTGTAGACTCTAGCTGAACAATTTTTGGTTACGCAACGTACCACAACAACATCTCACAGTCACAAGCGAAAAAGAGTCGTCGTCGTATGTAATAAGTAAATGTGACGTGATGTTAGCGTTGTTTAGTTGGTATTAACGTACATATTGCTAGAGCACAACCTGAAAATATGCTCAGGTGTTTTACTTTTTGAATGCCTACCTACCTTCAGCCAGATTAATGCAGCAGCAGCAGGTACACCTTAAAAACTGTTGGGGAGAATAGTGGATGTTAAAAATGCAAATTTATTAACGCCATTATTATGCATGTATATCCATCCAACTCGGCAGGAAAATTGAGCATTTCATTCACAAAGAGAAAAACGAGCCAGGAGGAGAAGAGTCACATTGATGCACAAAAGTGTGCACCGTGCACACACACACGCACATCAAAAACACTTTTTTCACCTGTACGTTGTTGTAAGCCCTCCCAGAGCAGCTATTTTAAAGTCATTTTTGTAACATAAAGCAGGGATCTACTATTAAAAGATATAAAAAGGATTTTTTTATTAATGTCGCCCATTTGGGAGTCTGACTGTCCATAAAAATAAAAAAGTGATTTTAGCGTTTCATACAGTCAAGCTCACACACGGTGACTGTACACTGCACATTTATTTTTCAGGTGATCTGTATTAAGCAAATAGGCGCATTAAAAAACATCCCGTCACCCGTGTTTGTGTTTGTGACTGGGAAACACTCCCTGTTTTTCTTTCACGCCTGTTCCCTGCTGCATTATGCATTCTTTTGCTATTCTTCTCCCTCTTTTGAGATAACGTCCATTATATTCAAATTCTTAAACTGGAAACTCGTTAAAAATGAATCATCCTCCTTTTCTGTGCAGAGCATGAACAGTAATGAGTGTTATTTCGTTTTTTTCTTTGCAGACCCTCGGAGAGTTCCACAACGGAAGAAGGAGCAGCAATACTGGAAAGTTTATAAATACAACTACACGGCAGAATAGAGAGGGATAAAAAAGGAATAACCGGAGACTACCTGAGAAGACGTCTTTGCCTTTGTCCTCCCTTTCTCACTTTCTGCCTGACAAACTTACATAAGGAAATATAGATAGGTTGTCAATTGGAAAAGTTTTGGTGAGAAGAGCAAGAGAAGTATACACACACCCCGGGTGTGTGGGTAATCCTATGCAGGCCTGTAAAATGCAAATTAACGACAACGTGGCCATTATATGCGGTATATAAAAGGAAAATTGAAAGTTAAAGTTGAGGTATTAGGTTCAAAATGTAAAAGGAATTGAGCCCTCGAAATGAAAAACTTTTTGTGGATGACGCGTTTTCGAGGATAAAAGTTTTTTTTGTAAAGGAAAGTTTGGTGTTTGGGACAAGATAACCCCAGGTGGGAGAAAAGGAGAAGACTTTATAAGAGATTTTGTAATCTCGGGAAACGGGCCGCGCCAGCCCTCTGACACAAGCCGTGTTTGTGTGTGGCGACTGCTGTTGTTGTACTGTTTATGTGTACATGTGTTGTTGTTTTGTTTTTTTTGTACTTTGAAACCGGGTCACCTACAAAACGGTGTCGATATTTTTCTTTTTTCTCGCTGTTCCGTACCGTAAAGGAAAGGTGTGAAGCAGAGAGAAAGTGTGAGAGTGCGGGAAAAGATTTTTTTTAAACGAGCCAGACAGCCTTCCCAGTGCATGCTGCTGTGGGAGGACGTAAAAAGTGAAAATATTTGTTGTGTGGTTGGGTCATGAAGAAGTGGACAGCGAAAGGGATGTCTTGTGTTCCGTTTCGCTCGCGTGAACTGCCTAAGGTACGCTTACCGTCTGTTTACAGACAACATATTCCTGATAATGCTATTTAACAGATACACACGTAATTTCGTTACCAGACATTTATGCAACATGGTAAGGTCGTTAAGTTGAGGTTGTCAGCGAGAAAAGCCGCGGAGAATGAGTGGAGTACTGCCGCAAAATACATTAAAATGTCCCATAATGAACACTGGTTGACACGAAAATGGAACTTGTACCAATCCCTCGTTCAAAGCAGGACGACGGATTAAGGTCACCTCGCAAATGAAGAGAAGTAAACAACAAAATGCGAAATATGAGCATCCATTTCTTCCAATTATTTCCTCGTGTTCTGTCAAGTACATTCATGTAAATAGAGTTGAGCCACGTGAAACAAAAAATATACAGCCGCACACACCGAATGGCAAAAGGAAAAGTAGATCGCTGGGGTATTTATCTTAATCCCCATTCTCTGCTACCGCTCTACTAGTACACTGTCAACCTTATTATCATCCTTTGTTGATTATCGCGTATGGCTTTGACATGCAGACCCATAAAGTTGCCAAAATATAACCCTCGTCGTATCTTATTTTCACCTCCGACTTGGGTCTTGTTGCGAGCCAGTTTTATCTGCTGGGAGTAATTCCAACCACGATACTACTACTCCGAGTCAGAAAACTTTGTGGAGGGAATGCCCTTTGTGGAGGTTTAGCTTTTGTCGTCCACTGAGCCGTCATTCGTGATGAAAATGATGATAATAGGGCTGATGATGAGGAAAGATGACTGACATGCTTACTTTCGGAGTCTTACGAGCTATTACCTTAATTTAATTCAGTGATCTTTCTCTGTATGGATGTGTGTGTAGTTGTGGTTAATATGATAGTGGCTGGTGTTTATTGGCTTTACTCGTACTTATTGTTAGAAGTGAGGGCTATGCTGGTGGGTATACACAAATGAAATGAAATGGAAAGAAAGACACAATAGAAGCTCCACAGGAAAAGGAGAAATGGGAAAGTAGGTACTTGTTAGTTTTTGATGGGGCTTCTGAAATCAATACCACTCTCATCAGTCTCCTCATTCCGACCCCCACCCCAAATAAACTGTCCAACGACAAAAAAAGCGGTGGCAGGAGCAGCCAAAGAGAATTTAGCTTGTTTGCACGGTTGGCCGAAGGAGAAAAAATGGATAAATGATGATGATTAATGTGACCACAAAAGTCGGAAAAGAAGCTGTACGAAAGCCAGGGTTGCCTCTTTGAAGTGGTCTTGGAACGACAACACGATCCTTTCTTTAGAGAGAGAGAGAGGAAAAAAACGGAAAAGTATTTTGCGGTTGACCCTTTGTTTGTTCTTTAACCGTCGAGTTATCTATCAGGTAGGTAGCTAGTATAAAGGGGGAAAACGGAACAAGACAGGCTGTCGTCAAAAGTGAATTAAGTGAAGCGTACGTGGACGAAGAGGACGACATACCAACGAGATAGATTACTCCTTTGTAGCGCTGATTATTTACGTATAATATCCCGTAAAACCAGTAGTAAGCTCAAAACGCTGACAAAAAGGGGAACAGATGACGAGATGATATATATAGCACGTAGAGTCCGTAATAAAAAGCGCCCAGTGCAAGTACACATGTTCTCAACAATGAATTTTCCACGTCGTACCTCCAATAAAGGATGAGTCTCCCATGTAAACGCAACTTGGCGGAAGTAAAACGTAACATGAATCCAACTTTATTGCTTTCCCCGTCTTTTTGCTCTCTCCCCCTCCCCGCCCCTCTGGAAATTACCTGAACGGGTTAGTAGTAGTATCAAATGACATGATTAGAGAAGCCTAGCTAAGTAGGGCTGCAGACAGCGGATGGACAGATAAATAGAATTGGAGCAATAATTTCAGAGGAGATAGTTCCTACTTTTCTCAATATTTACCAACTTTATTACGCATTCCCTGTCTGTCATTCAGGCAGCGTGTAGTCAGTGTACTGCTCAAATATGAACAAGATGTAGATATTTTTACGAGTTGAGCTATGCTACTGCTATACTCCTGAAAGATATATAGGAGTCATCATTCATCATCATCGTCATCACCACGTCGTTGTCGTCGCATTAGTCAGTCTTCCTTCCCGGTGACTGGACAACTGGACAATATCAATGGTACATATAAGACGCTTCCGTTTTCTGCCCAAGGGAAACTGATGAGATGGTCAGAGGGAGGGAGAGAGGTACCGTTCATTGCGGGAAACAGCTTGCCATTTATTTACTTTTCCCATCAAGCAGTACCACCGGAACAAGTGACCAAATGGGGTTCGCCTTCCGGTGTGCACGTTTCCCCTCTGTCTGGTAGTCGGGTGTAATCCGGTGTCTATCTATCACAACCAGTTTCGCTTGTACGTTTTCTGTGGACACGGTGTAATAATTTGAGTAGGTTTTGCATCGCAGTACTAGTAGTTGTAGTAGCACAGCTTCACTAACATTAAATGGGAGAAAGGATAACGAAAAGGATCTTATGCTATTTTTTGCACAAAATGTATTAGTTTTCTTGGTTCAACAATTTTTTTCTTTTTGGATGTGCTGATTTTCATCACGAGGAAAGTTACATATTATTTTACCCTTTTCCCTCTCGTCGTCTCCTTTCATTTTGGGATTCATCTTTCCTTCCCCGTTTCTCATATATCACACCGTCTGCAGCAGCAGCGGAGAGAGAGACAGAGAGAGAGAGAGTCGAGCTTCATTTTTGCAGTTTTCACTGCACTAAGACTAACAGCGGCACACTAAGAGTATCCTATGTCTCGAGATTTATGAGCCATAAAAATGCTCTGTTTTCCACACAATTTTCTCTCGGAGACGGAGAAAAGAAGAGAAACGAATAAAGTGAGAGTCGAGAGAGAGAGAGAGAGAGAGAGAAATAAAAGAGTTTGAGCTGCTGTCTTTAACTGATGTGTGTTTCAGTTTGCTCACGATGATACTCAAACTCATCCCTTGTTCATAGAAAAGAAATGATGTGAGGCTATCATGTCTACAGCACTGCACCAGTTAAGTTTAAAGCCATATATATATATATATATATATGCTCGACTCGGGATTAGAATCGAGAGACTTTTCGCGCCACGGAAATTCCTTTTCGTTTTTGAAATGGCATAAGGGAATAAAATAACCGGGTACCAGCTTAACTCCTCCCCCTGGGGAGTACAAATGCTGGGAGGGAAATTATAGTAGTTGTTGTCTGTTTTATGCTCTTTCCCTCTCTCTCTCTCTCTCTTTCTCTCTTGCTCCTCCAGAATAAAAGTAAACGCTGTGATATTACAACTGCGCTTCCTTTTTTAAATCATAGGCAGTTCGACAGGAGAAAATGTGATATGAATTGGGATTCTTCCTCACGTTTCTGCATGAATCTTCATGACAGATGATACACACATTTTTTACAGGCTTTTATTGTACCAGAGGGATTATGAGGAAAGGGAGCACAACGCTATTTTAGACAAGTTCAACTGATTCATTTTCATCACTTTATGTATGTTTGTTTGCTTGTTTGCTTCTTGTTCCCGGCCCGGCAGTCGTCAACATATTGTGTCGTTTTTCTCTCTATCTCTCTCTATCTATCTCTCTCTCTCTCGTTCCTCGTTTGTTTATTACCCAGAGTGATAAATGTAGACAATAAAGTTGCCAGAAAGATTGGCAGTAGCAGTGAGCAGTGTAGTAGCCAGCCCGTCCTTTTTGCTTGTCGACCTACAAAATAAAGATCCTCTGTGCGGTGGCGGCAGCGGTGCGGTGGTAAATGATGGTTGTCGTGTATGCCGTGGTAGATAAATAAATTTGCCCTTTTTTCTGCGCCAGTGAGAGTGAGGGAGGGAGATCTGATTAAAATAATTCGATTCACTTTCACGCAGGAAAAAACCGATAAATTCTGATAACGCTAATAAGCACCGACGTGGAGCAGAGTTGAATGCTCTACAGTGATACAAGTGTTCCTAATCTGTAAAACAGTGATTCCATGATTTGCATTTTTTCTCTTCTTTTTTCAGCAACTGGTAAACTTGACGAGGCTGAGGAAGTTGTGCCTAAGCGACAATGAAATTCGGGAACTTCCCCATAATTTGGGAAATTTGGTCAATCTCGCTGAATTAGACGTCTCACGCAATGGTAAGCTGTCCGACCTCCGTCAAGAGGTCTAACATTCATATTTATTATATATTATACCGTATATGCGTACTGTACCCTGATAAAAATAAAAAATAAAAACAAAAAATAGCTTACCCGTTTGTTAGGTTATTTCTAGCATGTCTACTACTAGATTTTACAAGATATGACACGTATGACATGTCCCATGTCATATGTCTGTTGTGTCCTATTGAACTGATTTCGTGGTTAAATAAATTCGCGTTGCTTGTTAGAGAGAATAATAAAAGAGGCATAGGGAAACTATAGTGGAAACAGCAACAAGGAAATGAAAGGAGAAAAAATTAGTTTTTTTCTCCTACGATTTAGGTCTGCTTTATAGAATCCAATTAGGCACGCAAATTGGTAGAGACTACGTCAGCGGTGCAAGCAACGACCAACTCTTTCTATTTAGCTCCCTACTTTAATTTAGATTTTTTAAAAGGAAAAACTCTCTTAAAGTGAAAGCAATTTAGTAGGTTGGTAAATTGTCTAGTTTACCCCGCAATTTACAAGTTATGAGAATGTTTGCCAAAAAAATCAGTTTTGTTATTTGTTACAATATTTCCAAAATAGATGTACACTCCGCGAGTTAATGGTTTTGGCAACCCAATTTCGGAATTGATATTAGGATGATTGTGTCAATTTATCTAGTGTTGTAATCATCGTAAAATAAAAAGTTAATAGACTTTTTTTTAGACAACGACATCCCAGCATGGAAGAAAATGCTTTCTACGAGGAACATGTACAAACAAGCATATTAAAAGTTTAGGAAAGCAAGGCTAAAATGTATATAGAATAATATGCCCTGTCATAGACGGTAGAATCGGGGGTTGGGGGAATTTGATTCCCTTCATATTGAACACTTCACATTAGAGAATATGATGCCTGATACATTAAAAGGATAAGATTATCCCTTCCTCCTCACCCCAACTACGCAGTGGATCTGCTCTGTTGACTTGATTATAACGCTTGTTTTTTTGTGTCTACCGTTTTGCAGAAATTCAAACGATTCCCACGTCAGTACAAAACCTGACTCGGATGCGAACTCTGGATTTGAGTAGTAATCCCATTTCAGCGTAAGTGTCCATTTCACTGAACATGTTCTCTTTTTTACAACGCACACCCTACCATCACAGAATATCATATCATCCTATAAATGAACTCTTGTTTTTACTGCGAATGAGGCTTTTACGTGTGTGTTATATATCACGACGACGCATAGACACACTACACACACGAGGCAACAATTTTGTAGCATCGAATTTTATTCCCAAATCCTGTGAAATAATGACAAAAATCCAGGAACGAGCAAACACACTGCAGGAGAGTTTCATGCTATTTGGCATAAAACTTGGTTTTTATTTCAGTTTTATCTGGTAAATCGGCTATAAAATCATCCTCGGCTGCCATCTGCCCAGCGTGATTTAGAAAGTGTGATGATGATGATGATGATGAAAAAGGTATAGGAAATGATAAGAGAAGTTGTCTATATAACATATGCTGTTACAATCACGAGGGAAAGGGTTTTTTGTTTTGATGTTTGGGAGCACACGTCATTTGCCAGGAAGTAGATTGAAATTACGGAAAATGTTTTTTTCTTTAATCGACGTTTTAGCAGCAGCGGTTCCTGTAATAATAATAATATTATCGCGTGTTGTGTATCACATTAGAAAAACCAGGCGGGAACACAGAAGAAAATGAACAAAGTTTACGGATATCAAAGAGAGTGAAAGTCGGGGAAGGCTGGTATAAATAAACTCATTATAATCGTCGTCGACTCTGCCTGCAATAGTAGAGCGCATATGGTATTTACATACGTTCCGCATAACCTAAGAAGATATAACAGTCGTTCTATCGAAAGCCGCTATAAACCGAATTTCTGTACCGTTGTCACATTTTTTGGAATGTTTGTTGAGAAGGAAAAGGTGTATCTCCTGCCACGTGTAGTCCTTTCTAATCCCAGTATTGTAGACGTGTAATTTAGTAAAGTCCTAATTTAATTTTGATTCATTTCGCTTCATAC
>JAHZNE010002782.1:0-17618 GCA_027744055.1 Callyntrura sp. NNG-2020 | reverse complement strand
CATCGAGTTTTGTATTGAATTAATATTTTTCTGCATGAAGTGCGTGACTGACAAATATTTCAATTTTTGCAATGGCAACTCAAGGATTACGTTGTATGTTTACGTGTGTTCTGAAGCTATTTTAAAATGATTAATTTTCGCCGGCCGAATCGATAATACAACACGTGACAAAGTGACCACTTACACAGTAGACATGCACGGCACCTACAGAAATAATGACAGAACGGTGAAGCGTGTAGCATTTTACTACCCAAAGCTCACTTGAGAAATGACAATGATTGCGTAAACGGGAAAGCCAACTGCTTCGACAACATGTATTGCTTATGCCTGGACCTCAAAACAGAACTGACAAAGATGGATCACATTACATGTATATCCATTACAGTTTTCCCACACTTGTTGTAACTAATGATTGAAACATTGTGGAGAGTTTCTATTTACGTCAAACATGTTGTGTAATTTTTTCTCCAAAATAATGATAGCGTTACCCATTGCAGAATGGGTATCTGTTAATTTTTTAGGTAGGTATATATAGAAACATCCGACATTATTTTTTTCATTTCACACCGTCGAGCACGGTTAATTTTAGTAGGTAATATAAACGGCGTAGTGGTACAAGACTATACGAAAAATGAAATCGTTTTTCCTTGTTGCAGCTGTGATGGCAGTTGCCGTCAATTTTGTCGAAGGAACAGGTAATTGTGAAAACATTCGCTTTTTGGTGTATAAAGCAGTACAAACAATTTGTTTTACTCAATTGCAGCTGAATTCGAAGATGAGGACATTGTTGACTGGTATGACTGCTCCGACAAAATAGCTAATAAAGCTTACAGGCATCCGTACAACTGCAACATGTACATTAAGTGTTCAGAGGAAGGCATCGGAAGGCAATATTACTGTCCACCCTGTTATCCAACAGGGTTTTTACCTTGTCCCGAACCCTGGCTCCGATGGTACGATCCCGTGAATACGTGCGTGTGGGCGGAGACGGCCGAGTGTATAGTCGACCCAATAACAACCACACCTTCCCCGGACCCCCCAAAAGAGGGAGATCCTTGTCATCCAGAATTGTGCAAATTAGTGGGGGATTGTTTGCATTACCTGCATTGTGACAAGGAGACCAATTCCTGGAAACAAGAAAAGTGTGATGAAGCTCTAGTCTGGGTTCCCAACGACCTGGACGGGGGAAGATGTGGCGATTTTGAGGAGTTGGATGAAGCGACGAAAGAGAAATATTGGAAGGACAAAGACTGCTTGGCTTGTGGTTGGTGGGCAGAGGAGTGTAGTTCCACTTATTACTATCAGGAGCCGCACCAATCTGGACCGAACAACCACACGTAAGTAAATCCTTATTCTATCACCCAACTACCAGGAATAAGAACAATGATTGACTTTGAGGTTTTTGTTAATATGTAAAGCAGAATGCACTGCTACAAGGGACAAGTATGGGACCATGAAACCGTTTCCTGCCGCCTATGTCGTAATGTCAAAGATAAAACCGGACAGCCCTGTTGCGGCTAGTAATATTGGCTGGCGCATACTGATAAAACTACACGAATTGTATATAAAATTGTTAAAAAGTCAAATTAAGTGTGCCAAGAATTAAACTGTGCATAAATTTATAATAAGTGATATTTTAACACATCTTTGTGACAAGTGTCTACTTTGTGTAGTTTAAAGCATACGGTAAATGAAAACTACATTTGGATTTGTGGCTTAATTTTTGATGGGATTGCAAATCCATTTATCATTTACTTTACCAGTGTTTAGCAAAGTTGATTTTGAACAGCTACGCATAACGTAATTTTGAGCATCTGCCGCTGATAGACATTGACATTCCCTTAATGGGGTTTCATCTGATAATTGCTTTATACCATTTGAGCTAGAGACTTTAGTATGTTTCTCTGGCCTTTTTGCAAAATCGGTCTTTCTATGTAAAATTAGCACAAACAGGTTAAAACAAATACTGCGACCACATATTTAAAAAGGATGTTTTAAAGGAATAAAAATATTTTAACACTTAAATCGATTTACTTTTCTTTTAGTTCTTGTTCATGTCATTTTCCGCGTAGAGTGTGAACATTTTTGTGGTAGTAGTTGCTTTGCTGTCCATTATTTTATTTTTATGTTGGTAATTGCCAATCGCTATTTTTCGTCGCACTGTCACAGGCAGCACAAGTTAAAGCAAGTCGGTACAAGTTCTTTCATGGGACGTCGCTTTTGATTAAAAATGATGAAAGTAAAATTACGGGATTCTTAATGCGATCAATAAATAATGTTGGCATATTTAAAGCAATAGCCAGTTGAACGCCTCCACCCATCTAGGTCTGCAAATAACGCCATGTTTGTGTGCAATGAACTTATTTATGAGCATATTTCCGTCGTATGAAAAATAGTTTCTTTATTTTTAGTAGAGAGGATACAGTACGTAGCATGTTTGTTTGAAATGCTTAAATCCATTTTACCAACATATTATTGAAAACATTTATTTATAATTCAATTGCACAAGCTGTTTTATTTAATTCAACTGATAATTTGATTGAAGTCAAATGATTGATAAAAAAGAGTGAAAAGCAGCACGTTGACCATTTTCTTGTCACGAAAACTGAATGATACATCAACCAGATCATGTGAGTGTGTTGTCATGATCAACAAGTCAGATGAGATAAAAATGACTTTTGTTACAGCTTACAAGTCTTACTTGTCAGTCACAAACTTGAGCGCAAGTATTATGCAGAAACAATAATTTGAAAACTGATATTATATTTAATCAATGATATAGCTTCCACGAAAAATTGTATTGCTATTATTGTAGAACTATTATTACTGTTTAACTGACAGAATTCATCAAAGGATGTTTTGAGTTTTGCAGCCACGGATTTGAGGATTGTCTGTTTGGTATTTCGTAAGAAAATGTCTACAGCATGATATAAGGTCATTATGTAATGAAATTATAAATACTAAATTAAAAAATATACATGCCCGAAAATGCGCAAGTTACAATATTATTAGGAAACTTTCTACGTCAAATGTTGAAATTTTTTAAATGTGTATATATATAGTGCATTACAATATTCCGCTTTCTCCGTCGCAACAAATAGTTACTTCATTCATTTGAACAGCTTGGAAATTTAATGCCGCACCCAGTAAACATTTGATTTCGCATACTAACTACAAAATATGTTCATTATTTGCGTTGATAGTGCATGTTAGAATATTTTAACACAAAGCACATTCGAAAATCGATTAAGGGATATGTTGCTGTGATTAAATGACATCACTAAATCACGTTTACCATCTCAAAATAATAGGTTCAGATTAACATCATAACAAATGGCAAATGATTATCAAGTTGTATTAAATTGCAATAAGGAAACTATTTGACAAAGTGCTTATACTAACTTAAACAGCACCTAGAACAACCAGTTTATATTGCTCTTTACATCAATTAAATTATGTTGGTAGTCTAACATCCACAGCAGAAATTTTTTTCATTTCGTTCCATTTTCTTTTTTTAATGTTTTAAAATATTTAATGGTGCAAATTTTTTAAAAAATTCAGAAATGTACAAGTTTAATGTTGTTGAAATACAATTACATTTATTGGGAAATTTTGCGAAAATATTATGTATTTAAAAAATACTTTAGAACTTTCTTTGAAGTTTCAGGTTTGTATTATTTATTTAGCATACAATTGTATTTTTTAATACATCAATTTGTTTGTATAATTAATTTTTATTGTTGAAGAAACCTTTAATCGCATACTAATCCTAATTATCATCTTATGTGGCAAATTACAACGTTTGCAAACAAATAAAATCGTTTATGCAACTGTACATTGCAACTGCGTAAACAATTTATACGGTTACGTTTGCACTTTTTTGAGTTGCGTCAAACTTTAGGTAAGACCATAATTTTGCGCGTCTTATTTCGTTGGAACAAATACACAGTTACCATCATCAAACTCTTTTCAATTCCTAATTTCATCCGCTTTCTTATCTCAATTGCAAAACATCCCACCGCCATCATCAATCCAGCAGTCCACAAAAACAGAATTGCCACCATATTTTGATCAAACTCCCAATTTGGACCAAGTTCCTCCGCATACTGTACATGCTTTGCCTCTGCACCCTGTATTGCTCTCTCTGACTCTCGAACCACACTGTATCGTCTTACCATCGGCAGCCACTTATCCACCAGTTTTTGCCACCACGCAAATATTCCTGTAGCTTCAAACAGTCGAATGTTCTTCAATATTTGCAGAGGTGGAATGGCTGGGCGCGTGGTAGTTGTACCGGGTTCATCCACAAATTCATAGATAATCTGGTTGCTATAAATTACCTCTTTCCCCGTATAAACCATGTACTTTTTATGTTGCGTCTTTAACTTGTCCTCCCACTCCTTTGCATGATGTTCCCCTATTATCATTGCTTTCTTGTCACACTCTGAAACATCTTCGTATATCCTTTCATATTCCATGCCAATACTGTGCTCATGACTGGTTCCGGTCTTCAGTAGCGTTTGTAGCAACACCCTTACTCCGGCAATCATTAACTTTGTGTGATTATAGATTCTCATGAAATTCATGGACTCTGCAAACTTGAAAGCTTCTAGATGAGATATCACTCCGAGTCCCAGATCATTTCTAAAATAGTGTGGGTTCACTTCTGATATATTCTCAGATAAGCAGGAGTAAGTTCTCCGGCAAACAGATGGGTCCGCCTGGAATAGAATGCTGGACGCTGTATAAATTGTGAAGTTGTCGTCTATCAACTGCGAGAATGTTTCGTAGGGGGGCTTCTCCTTAAACATAATTTGCAAAACAGTTTGTTTTTTATATCCGTTCGATATTGCAAACGCAGCCAGCAATAGACACATCAACGCTGTTTGAGATCTCCCATTATTGTCGTTAAATGACGGTAGTGGAGAGGACTGCTCTATGAGCATTTGAAACCCAATCAGTAAACTGGGCTTATTATTTGGTGGAATTAAAATTCGCGGATTTTTTAAAGATGTTTTCTGGATTTTGATTTTATGACATTTAACAGAAATATGTATCAAGCATACCAACGCTATAAACGTGGCTAGCCAAACCGCCACGTCGTTTGGAGAAATAACGTTTTGAAGATCAGGAATTATACCTCGAGCCACTCTACCGCAGCTTAAAAATGTGAACGATGTAGTGGGAAAATGAAGGAGCAAAGACTTCTGATGTATAACAAGAGCTTTGTACCAAATGCCCATTAAAACATTTCTATTGCGATTAGTTATGCAAGGATTCTTGTCGGAGGAGTTACTGAGAACGTGGGCCCACATTTCGTTGAAGACAACATTAAAAGCATTTTCTAGATAGGTATTGAAGAGGACAGAATGGAATCGTTTATACGGTTTAGATAATATTGCTGCGGTGCAGAAAGACCGCTTATTTTGGTACGCTGAAGCAAGACTCACGTCTTTTGGTGATCCGGCGGAGGAATATTGGTGCAAAATAGAGAAATCGTTTCGTGAAGTTAGATTTAGGGATCCCTGGGTCGGTATTAGATAGGATAACAGTATGCCATAAGGTGTCCTTTCGAGGCGTATGTAATAAGATTCCTCCAATGGAGCCATTGAACCTCGTAGAAGTTTGAAGTGATGGTAGATGCAAGCAAAGAGACTTTGAAATTCCCGAACATACTTGGAGATTCTATTGACCCAAGTATGGATCAGTTGGTGAGCCCCAACACTCCGTGGGTCTTCGAACGACGCCAGGATGTAAACCAACGGCACTTCTCTGGGAGTTAGAGAATATGTGGCAAAAATTCGAGAAGTATACGAAACTGGGTTGAACGGAACATTTGTATATTTGTCGTACCAATAGTCCACAATATTCTCTTTTGGGGGAGCTAAATCCACAAAGACTTCGCAGGCCCATGGACGAGAGGACATGGAAAACTTAATGAAGTCAATGTTCACGCAAATTTTAACTGCGTACAGAAATGCTTTCTTTTGAGGGAAAAAGAAGGGTTGAACATTTCCGAATAGAAGAGTAGATGCATTACAATTGAAAATATCGATAGAATTGGTTTTAATTTCTATATTTCCATACGAGTCAACTAAAACAAGACCCTGTTTGAGGTAAATGCCGTACTGGGGAGTGCCGTCCTTGTTGTGCCCCACCATAAATAGTTGGTTATCTTGAGATTTTTCCCACGTTTCTTGGATGTCAATCTTGCGCAAAATGAGTGGCACATTTGGAATCTCCAGGTCAAAATTCCTGTCGTTAGAAACCTGAATTAGACAGGCGGTCCATGGCGACAGCAGATTGTTGATGTTTAAGGCGTTGGATAATACATTAGTCGTATAAATTAAAAATATGGTCGCAAATGTTGACGGAGCGACAGGGAACATTGCTACAGTATTTCTTTGCAAATACGTACTGCGTCACTTTTATCAATATCAAACCACAGTAAGAATATAACGACTGTTATGTATTTGCTTTCGATGCTGCCAGTCTGTCTGATTAATTAGCACGTGCAAAACTTATTATTTTTCAAGCCTTAAAGTTCCCATTATTTCATATATAGCGCCATACTGTATTCTACCATCTACGGTACTACCAACTGTAAATTATTATTTGTTGGGTAACATTTAATAAGGAAGTGGTACGTGACGATTTAAAAAAGCAGTATGAAACTTTTAAGTGTAATATAAACTGGGTTTAAACTTTAGGCTTGGGGATTAACTCTTATATTTTGATTTTTTTAATTTGTAGCATTCAAAAATTATATTACATTACAACTTTTCATTGGATATTTCTCTTCACAAATGTTCATTAATCTGTTGTATAGCCTGTCTTTTTTTAGGTTTGCCCCATTATGGGCAATGCCAAAAATGACTCGTAATTCAATGATGACATTTTGTGGTTTCAATGTCTCCAAAGTCCGTATTTCCTCGTAAGGTATAATTAAGTGGCAATAGGGAGTTTTCCGCTACCCTTTTACACGTACAGCTGCAACCTCATTCCCTTGCATGTTAATAGCAAATATGGCAAATATGAAAAAACAATGCTAGAGAATATGCAGATGGGCTTAAATTTCACAACAATATACAAGTAGAAATAAATGAAACCGGTAGTGATACGGTCGATAACAAATACATGTTGGAAGTAGGCTGATAATAAATGTTCCACGTGTGCATTTTAATATATTCGGCGCCGCTGTGCTTTGGAGACGGATCCAAATTCTATATAGGTAGAATAATTAAATCTTTTAGCTAAGGGTATTTTATAAGCAGAATAATTATATTTGCATAACATAAAAAGTAATGCGAGACAATATCTACCAACCAGAGGCATTTTGATGGTTGTATCGAGCATTCTAAGTGACCCACAGGCAGCGACATAATGAATGTGTAGCACGATAATATCGGACAACATAATTTAGTGATGCTGAAGTGCTTTTTTGATATAATATAAACGACAGGACATGATTTATACCTTTATGCAGTAAAATGAGTAATGATATGGAACATCAATTCTTTATGCTATTATTTGCAGATATCACGACTTTTGAAAAGCAGCTTGGGATACAATACATTACTCAGCTTTTAATTTAAGAAAACAAATTACAAAATGTCTAAATTATGTAGTGGGTGTTTAATTGAACATTGAAGGATATGTTGAATGTGTTTACCTTGACATGGACCGCATCAATGTAATATTTTAATGTCTAAGCTTTTCGGATACATTTGTCGTGCGTAGGTACACAATTTGAAATTATATCCTTGATTCATAGTATGTTAAAAATGTGTTTCAAATATTTTATACTCAAAAATTAATTAGAATCCCAATCAAATTTGCTTTGGTATATAAATTGTTACTGTGTGTATTGATGCGGATGACGATTATTTAATTTTTAATCTCATTTGAAACTCGGTCGGCTATAAAAAATATTTGCTTCCACCATACACAATTTACTTTTAATTTGCATGGAACCAGTAGTACAATTCCTATCACGTTCTGACAAGCATAATTTTAAATTTCTCGTATTTTATTACGTGTAATTGTTTTTTTTGCAGAATTGTTGTAACTGCTTTTTGCAGTTTGTAGCTTAATCATTTAAGAAATTTCTGAGACGATTATTCTATGTGAACGTTTGTTAAATGAACATTTTGATTTTATTGAATTATTAGGAGCAATTAAGGTACTTATGATTTGGGCATTTTAAATTTCTTTTTGTATTTCAACCATATTATAATTTCATGAAAATATTGGTCGGTAAACGGCATCAACTTTAAATGTCTTCCAGCAAGTTTCGTAATTATATTTGCTGACTACAAACATACCTAGGCAATTGAGCAACTGACAAAAGCATTTCGATAAAAACATGAAACATTAAACAAACATTAGCTTATAATACAAAATGTACATGATTGTAATTATACATCGACTTAAGATGATGTATTGGGACTGCGACCGGCTATTCCCAAATTCCCTCTGCATAAAGGGTACAGCTTATAAAGGTGTATATGTGCTCAACCTCTTTCAATTGTAGCACTAGGATCGGCATATACAAAATGTAATAGGATGGTTAATATTTGCATATACTTAAGGCCTTCGTTATTACGTATCGTACGCTTGACCAATCTTAGTTCTATGCGATGCTTAATCGTACTGTAACAAACGTTCTGTATTAAAATTAGCAAAAAATGTATAGATTAGTTCTGCAATAGCAACTTTAATGCGGGATCATCCAGATGATTTAGTTTGTATTCACGTATTTAATAAAAGTTAAAGTTAAAATGTTTTTTTTTGTTTGACACGGTTTTTACTAGTAAATTTCTAAGTATTTTCTACGACTTCAATTTTGAATTTTAATGGGATGTAATACAATTGACGACAAAATAAACACCAGGAGATAAACGATTAAAACAACAATTTCTGGAAGAATTGCTCAACAGTTAGATATTTACTAAAATTGGCAATGCTCATCTCCGCTTTACGGTATGATGATGTGTACAATTGTATTAAACTAACAAGTAAAGACATTCAACGACTACACCGGGAATGGGCCAAATTTGGTACTGGAGTATAGATTATGACTATGATTATGATTACAAATTACAAAATGTAATTATCAATTACGTAATTAACAATTGTAATTGGTAGTTTACCTGTCTCTGCCGCCTATGAGTATGTCCGTGCCCGGAATGAAAATGTTGGTGTCCGGCATGAAATTGTGGGTGTCCGCCATGAGAATGTTGGTGTCCAGTTTCAGAATGTGCGTCAGATTAATTCTTCCAGCACTCGCAATCTTGGGTGCCGGTCCCCCTTTAAGATATGTGACTTGTGAATGTTTATGATGTTTTCCATTGTTAGTACACAAAATACATTGATTGGCTGTTTTTCAAATAATCAACCAGTCAGAGAGCTCTCTTCAAGGCCATACGGAATGTTTATATTTCCGCTGACTGTTTTGTATTTGATGTTTTCAAGTACACTGACACGTTACCCCTACATCGTAAATTGAGTGAAAGTTCCATGATAATTAATTTCATTTTATTAACACAAGTGTTAATTTAACATGCTGATACCGAGCCCCAACGTCCCGAGACCGGGCACAAACTTTTTGAGGCCTGACACCATCACGTGTACCCCTCACTGTCATTTGGCATATCGTCGTTGCTGTATTATGTAGGCAGTAGACGATATGATATAATTGCTGAAATTTTGGTAAAATCGCAAAGAGGGACCCTTCTCTCACTTTCAGTTTCCCATGTTAAGTCCTATAAGAATTTATACAGAATCGACGAAAAATAGTGCTAAAAAATTGATGACCTCGTGGAACCGACCCATGACCCCATTCAATTGGGGGACCAACACCATCGGATTCTGAGTGTCATAAACTATACTCCAGTACCAAATTTGGCCCTTTCCCGGTGTAGTCGTTGAATGTCTTTCCTTGTAAGTATAACAATCAATGGTTTTGTAATTTTACGTATTTATTCTAGTTCTAGGAATGTAAATTTTGCAATTAAATCTCCTTTTGCTGCTGTAAATGTACGTGAACATACAATATTAATAATATACATGTAAAGCTTGTTGGTTTCTCAAACCTCACTTAAAATAATCACTATTCATGTTCTCGAGACTTGTATCATATAATTTTACTAATTTGAGCTACTAAATATTATAATTTGAAGAAAAACATGAGTTGAAATTGTTTTAACCTTTGTTATACAAAATTAGAACATCCACAAATTCGTAATATAAATGGTGAAACAAGGTAACCCGCTCCTGCTCGTCTCTGTCTATGCTTAAAGTCAAACCGAAGCAATTCCGTTTCAACCGTTTGATCTGCTTGCCATCATTTCTGCTGCGTTAAAATACAAATTCTATTACCGGAAAGACAAAATTGCAAGAGAAAATATTGAAAAATGGCCTCGGGAAACGCTATTGTCACCCCTCTTTTGGTTTCAGGCTATAAATGGCACCTTCATTTCTTCAACTTTCTTTACCCTTTCCCCGCTTATATCCAATTTCGCCAAGGGCGCATGTCCTTTCAGGTTGAGTCGGTTCTCAAGAAAAAATACATACCCTTTCTAATCGCAGAAATCCTGATTACCGTTATCATCGGATGTGGTTCTTGTGTTGCTGTCTTGCTATTGAAATATTTTCGAGGAGATGACTTTCCGGCAAATGTGATTTATATAGTGCTTCAAGCAGGTCTTGGCAGCTGCTGTATCACGCAATGCGGAACGTATCTCTTGTATATGCGTTCTCCCGAAGTAAAGCTATTTCTTAATCGATTATTCTACTTTGAGTATTCAAGTGAGTATCTTACGTTTACTTAAGATAAAAAAATGAACAAAAATATGAAGTAGAAACATAAAACCGGGTTATTATGAATGTTTCAATGAACGAGAAAAAATGCATTTAGATTTCACTGGACGACCACGCAGAGACCTAAAACTTGTCGGAATTTTTATGGTAATTTTCAACATGTTGGGGGTCTGTGCCAACCTGTTTTTGCCTCCTGTTGCCATTATCGCTGAGTTGGACCCCTTCTATTCCCTGTTTGAGTTGATCCTGCCGTCCAGTTACGACCGCAGTATTTCCATAATTGTCGGAGTTCCCATTGTTCGCTTGTTCTTAGGAATGATCTGCTGCTATGAATTTTCTAGATTAATATTCCTATTACTCTTGGTAATTTTAGGCACGCTCTTCACTCTTGAATCCATCATTGATGGACTATTTCGTAAAATTCCCATTGCAGATAGAATGTTGGCTTTTCAAACGTATTGTAAGTTGAAGATTACTTTTGCCACCGGGTAGTTGATTGTGGGTAACATATTGCGTTTGGTTCTCTCATTGGTACATGTTATATTAATAATTGCTTGGTGGATGGCGCTTAACGGCTTTAACATTTTACCGACCACAGTATTCGTTTTACTTTGGCTATTGGTGCTTTATGTAACCGTGGCTGTCATACTAGTTTTACCATTTGCGGTGAAAATTATTGAACGAAGTACCAGCTTCTTAGAAATGCAGCTCCAGCGGTATCATACCTTTGACCGTGAACAGGAACACTACAACTACTTGCTGAGGTGGCGGGCTCAGAGGGGCTTAGAATTACGATTTGGGGGACAATTTCCAATTGGAAAACGATTCTTGGAAAGTTATTTTGAGGCTTTAGTAAACAATATAACAGATGCGGTACTTTTAAGCAGTCCCTAGGTACAACAAATACAAGAAACAATTTTAGCTTATTTGAATACGTTCATAGCTTGCTATTCATGGCGCCAGATACATTCTTTCTAAAAATGCTTGTGGTGCTGTAAAATATTTCCGCAAAATTTCGTTTTTGCTTTCTAGATTACTGGAAGGTTAAAAAATATAAGTAAATGGGGACTAATCTTGATATTTTGACTTCCGGAATGTTTGGGGTTGCTGTGTAGGACCACCTTCGTTTAAAGTTATATTTTAGTCCGAAGCAGGCTTATAGATGTTTATGAAAGAGTCTGTTTTTATGAGCACTATTTTAGCGATGATATGCGTGGTTTAAATATTTGAACAAAAATTTGTGATAAAGCATTTGAAACACGCATAGCCAACTTTTTTATTGAGGAAAACTTGAAAAAGCATTTTGCAGTGAATATTTATTAAAAATATTCCGAGGGACATGTCAGATGTACTTACGCATTATTTAGTAAGCTGGGATTTTTAATAGGGATATTATGCGTCAGCATTATGCTTGGACACAAAGTATTGAAAGCGATAATGTCAAATAGGAAAATAATTTAATGTTCTTAAATATCTCGGCAAAACAATTTTTAAAATGTCTCATTGGTAAAATGACATAAATTGTTGACTTGTAAAGATTTTGTCCACGGTTTTTCAGCTTTATTACTAAATTAGAAAATAAATATTTGACCGTTCGTTGGATTATACTTGCCTGTTTTAAACCTGGGATTGAAGTTTATTATAAAAATAGTTTACTTAAAAGTATTTTAACGACGAATAATTATCATTTTCCGAAGCAATTTAATAAACAACCTAACGAGGATATTTTCAGAAAATTGCCTGTATAGCCATAAATAATGCATGTTGACAAATTATTAGCAACCAACAAAATGTATAGGAACATACTACAGTTTTTAACGGTAAATGTTAATTTGTTCCTAAATTGTTGACTCTATTATTAAAACACCCTGCTCCATACAGACGTGGGGTGCAAAAGTTGTACTATGGTACAAATTGACAAATGGTCATTTTTAAGAACCTTTCACCGAAATACAAATAACGGTTATATGGGAGACTTTTTCTAGACGATTTACTTCATTGTATGTTTTCATATTAATGAAAATAAGATTTAAATGCTACAATGTTCTAGCCATAGGCAATTACACAATCTTTATAGAATTTTTTTATTATAATTTTAAATGTAGAACAATGAAATATATTTTAAAAAAAACACCCTTACAGTTTGCAATATTTAAGTATCTATACCACGGTTGTGTATGTGAAATGGTTTCGTGAAAAATTGTTCTGTTGTTCATGGACCTATAAATGGTAATTACATGATGTTTGTAGTTGCTGACGTCATTAAAAACCTATTAAATTAATAGAATTAAACGTTCTTGGTGATTGATGATTCAGGCAAACATTACTAACCTTAGCTTCTAGCTATCAGTTTATTGACACGATCCGTTGAATAATGCACGGATATTATAAAGATGTTAACTTGTACATCAATGTATGTATAGTGAATTGTCGTTCGAGTACAATTCGAGACAATTAAACGGGAAAAAGAGCGGTGTTCTAGGAGTGCAAAATTGTGTTTTGAACTTTATTTTAAAAGCTTTATTAAATCAGATAGCTGAGACAACAAGAGGTTTTCAAACGACACGTTTTTCACTCGGGGGTAGTTCTAGTCTTAGTATTTCCCAATTCCACAGTACTTGGGTAAAGCAGATTTTTGACTGCCAGAAATTCAGGAGTCCAACGAGGAAAAAAATTTCTAACAGGCAATTGTGCGTCAAAATCAAATCAAAATAAAATAACAAGATAATTGTACAGTAATACAGTATAGTAATTGTTCACCTATTTAATTAATCAATCATCATAGAAGGGTGTATCTAAGTTTAACGATCGTCATGAACTCTTGACGGATTCCCCCTGCCAAGGTAAAGTTTGGTAGAATTTTGCACAGCAATCCGGACAGTTTCAAGAACGGGGTAACAGGTGACTGTCTGGAACAGAGGAACTGGGAACCAGGGAGTTTTGACCTTAAAATATTCTAACTTTACATTCATACTGTATGGTCATATGTATGTTTATGTAGAGAAAACAGAGATTTCATATATGATTGATTAATGCAGAAACTGAACCTGCTAAAAATCAAAGCAGAAACTTTCTAGTCTCGTCGTTCAGTCTGAACTGGAACTCTTCCCGCACGCATTTTCTCAATTTTACAATAAAAGGTTGGCATTACTTCCGTCGTGAGTTTTGAACCAAGTTTATTGGGCAATGTCAATTCATGTCAGTTAAATACCTGAATTCTCCTGAAATTGTGGTCTTTCTTTACAATTAAAATGTTACACAAATGAATTGGGACAAATAATGCGCATCTGCTTCAACTTAAAAAATGTCCATTTTACCAACTAGTATCCAACGGAAAAGTATTTTAAATCTCTTAATATATGTAACAAATTTTGATATTGGACCTATAAACTAATAAAGATATAACGTTGGCTATCAACGACAACAACCTTCAATGCACAGATCCCTTAAGTTTTGAATGACAGCATAAGCATAACAGTGCTAAAAGCTGTAAGTGCACTAAAATGTTTAACTCTATTTAAGCATTTGTACGTAGGCGGACGCAACAACTATTTTGTGTCTTAATGAGCAACAACCACCTATTTGTAAAATTATAAAGCCCCACTTGATTCATTGCAAAGTATGTGTCACAGTAGAATTAAAATTCATTTCTTCAAATCAGGAATTGGTGACGTCATAAAGTTGTCATCATCAAGTGTTGCTATCCTGCAATTTCGCTGAAATGGTGTCGAGCGAGAAGGAGAGTTCAACCTAATCCCATATATTGTCAGTGCACATGCATAAACAAATACGATACGTAGTATGCAATCGGGAAAACAAATTTAAGGATAAAAACACTTGCCACTTAACGTATGGGCTTACTTCAATTTGCGCTATCCATATGAACAGTTCTTGTGAAAGTCATTTATTTTTTGATTTTGTACCATAAAATACCCATTACATTTTATTCTTAAAATATCTATTTAACGGCTGCCCTGGCCCAATTTCATTGTCAAACATGGATTCGTTAGTAGTGGGCGATGATGGTAAGTAGCAGTAATCATTTTTAAGAAATGTTGTAAAGTTCTGATATTGTAGAAGGCATGAATTAACATGTTATAAAACCTGTATTTGTATTTATTGTAGATTGCAACATTTCCGACATTATCAGCACCTTGAATTCCTCGCCCGTTATTGCACAGTTAGAAAACAAACTTCCAATAATCGCACTGGAATTGGGTAGGTCTAGCGCCGAAAGACAGCAGATTTCCACTTCGTTGCTCCTTGGTCTAATTACGGCATCAGAAGCTTTAGCCGATACTTTGAAAAAATGGCGAGATGACTCAGGTCCTACTAAGGCTACTTTAGCTAAATTATTGGATGTTTTAAATAGACAAGGACTGCGTGATTTTGCAAGCCTACTGGAAAGACGATTTAAAAACATAGACCACACGGATAATTGCATTACTGGAAATCAACGCCCGACAAGAAAAAATTCAGATATCCCAGACTCTGACATTAAGAAGCAAAAGTGTCATATTATTAATAATCTGTCAAAGTTAATAGACTCTTTAAAGTGGACACCGATGTTAGTTGCAAAAATGCAAGCGGGTGGGATTTTGAATTCGGAACAAGTTTCTATTTTGGTAAAATAAAGAATGGATTACATACATAGTTTCATTACGTTGGAACGCTATTAATTGTAAAATTGCGTAATTTGTAAATACTTTACAGGCATTTACGTCAAACACGGAAGAAAGAGCATGGATAATGTTCGGATACATTCATGGACGACTCAACTCTACACAGCCAACAGTATATAGACGTGTTATCACTATCTTCGACGATGAGTCACAAACATGTGTTACTTCCTTGTTGAAACAAATACTTTTATAGTCCACTGTATTTTATTCTAATTGATATTTCTTCTAATTTAACATACTGAATCATTGTAAAACAAATGGACGTGTCAAAAATTTTACCTTCCGGTACAGGTTTAGCAGTAGCAAATCCTGCGTTGTATTTTTTTGCTATATTTTTATGACGATGATGTAAATATGTACACAAAATGTTAATAAGACTACTGTTATCATTTAAAAATTTAATTTAACGAATGGAAGTATTTAACAAACATATGCATAAAGTTCCATTGAGGGGAATTAGTACAAATGGTAAACCAACTGCATGATCAACAGAAATTTAACATCTGCAATATATTGCAAATAACATAATTGACATGTGTCACTACGATAAGTGATTTTGTTTATGGGTGCAGCCAACAGTTTACATTAAACTGTAGACAGTGTTCAGTGTAGCTTAGGTGCATAAAACTTGCCTAGAACCAGGATCGTTTTAAGTGACACTAATCCTAGATTGTATTTTTACTTTTCCTATTGGCTAAAAGTGTTATAGCACTAATTAGTAGTATACAATATTCAGTTTGGNCTTGCCTAGAACCAGGATCGTTTTAAGTGACACTAATCCTAGATTGTATTTTTACTTTTCCTATTGGCTAAAAGTGTTATAGCACTAATTAGTAGTATACAATATTCAGTTTGGAGGTATCAGGTATCAGGAAAGGTTTATTTAGAATCGGGTGCTATAAAAGCCCAATTTATTGTACTGACGATGAGCAAACTATTCATGAACGGATTAATTTAAAAAATACAATTTCTTGCCGAGATAACGGACTAACAAAATTACATACTTAGCAGTATAAAAATTATTGTAGTTCTGTCGACAAAGGTGAAAATTTACTCGTGGTGACGTAACAACATAACAATTGCATTCAATTTTAAAAAATGTAAAGCTGTATTAAGGATGAAAACCTCACTGATAAATATCAATTTCTTCCGCAACTACACGGATTGTGCTGATTGTTTTGATATCGATAATGCCTTTATATTTTTAAATGAGTAGTACTAAAATTTTATTTGCTGCGTAAATTTTAATTAGGCGAAAATTGTGCTTCCTTGCTACATGCAAGTAAACATCGTAAATTAAAAGAGTAAATTTTCTGACAATCATACAATTGGCGCAAGCTGTAAAGCTTCGTGAGTATCACGATATTTTGATGTGCGCAAATTAATAGGTTCATAATTGAGCCAAGAATGTATTTATTTCTTGCAAATCCGATAAATCTACACATTGTTGATAGGATGACTTTTGTTAAAAGAATTACTCTTTTTTAATGAATCAGTAATATGATGCTTATTTATCGTAGAATCGTAACACAAGAACAGATCAAGACTGACATAGACATCAGAATTCCCGACGGAAATATTAATGTTGACGCACTATTTTAGTTCATCAACAGTGGATTGTACCCTCTTAAAATCAACCCATCCACGAGTGCATAATAATCAACTATATAACGTCATTTGGGTAGAAATAAAAATACAAAATATGGTATTACCCCATACAAACCACTTGTAGTATACATAGATAGACTATAGTTGATTGCATTACTAATGTCATTGTGACTGATATGAACAACTACTTAATATTGTTTTTATGATTAATTCCAAACTAGTCCTGGTTAATTTCATTCATTAAAAAACTTATCAGTCTCTATAACGATGACAACACAATGCGACACAATATGTCATGAATGCATTTCATGTAATGTATTTAATGACTTAATGACAAATGATTTACTGACGTAACACCATATAGTAATAGTATACTATACTTAATATCATGAAATTTATTAAAGCTTTATTAATCATAGGTTCAAATTAACTTACGTTAGTGTGACTAACAAACATTTAGCTTAACTTATAAACTGGAAACGTCAATTCAATATAATCAAGAGATAA
>JAHZNE010002781.1:0-36968 GCA_027744055.1 Callyntrura sp. NNG-2020 | reverse complement strand
TTTCAATGCAAATGCGACGTTGTCAAAGTGTATCGACATTTTTTTTCGGGCGGACAACGCACAGCTTCAGGACGAAGGTGATCAATCTAAATACAATTTTTCCTTTTCGGGCGCCTTACACACGCAATTTAAAGGCTTAAATTGGGGCGGTATATTCTCAGGCGGTTACTTCTATACAACGCAATATAATATAGCACAAATCAATATAATGTTAAGTAGAATATTAGCAACCGAAGCTATGCGTGTGACACGCAGTTTGCTAACAATTCCAGTATTATATTTCGGTGAAATAGAATGCAACTTACGGCTGCATCCCAAGGTACATAGTGGCACCCCGTCATCCAAATGTAGGGTGCAATGGTAGATTATGCCTAATGTCTCTTTGCTCAGTTACAGGGGTAACATTTGGGGTAACTTTAACCCTTTCCTCTGAATACGAACTCAGTAAGCTCATTTCAAAATATTTATTCGTAAGTAATGTATGTATGCTGTCAAACTTTTCAAACTTATAACTGATAACAGTCAATAAGTTAGCAATCAAACAATCAATTAGTTTCCAAAAAGCTCGATTTAGAAAGTTAAAAATTTATTCTATCGAAATCATACCAAACATCCTTCCCTACAACAGAAATTGCTCGTTTTCACCGCCTAATCGGAAACATTTCAAATATTTACAGACCCTCCACTTTACAAAATTTTCAGCATTGCATTGAAAACTTCATTTCCCATCTAAATACTTTACCCTAAAACAGTAAATCAGCACCGGAGTCAGAAACCAAATATGTGAAGTGCTTGCGTGTCTCAATTTGCCATTCCATTGATTTTACCCCCAGCATTACATACCCCAACGCAACGCAAATTTTCTAAATCTGACTTTTATATTCGAAACATCCATTTTATCCCTAAACTTACGTTTACGCTAAAAAGCAAATCCTAGAACTTGGGGAGGAAATTTCAAAAAATCCCTAGGTAACTTGATTTTAACGCATTCTCCTAAGAAGTGTATAATTGTATCACCAAACGAAACAATGACATTTAATTGCAAAGTTATCCTTATTTTCCAGTAAGAAAGTGACCTATACAGCTCCACAGAAGCTCTCAAGCACTAAGTAAGATTGTACAACTGTTTTGAATTTTGAGTACATTGGTCTAAAATGAACATTTTTCTACGACTCACTGTTGGTATTTCTGATTTGACAGCTTGTAACGTTTGAACTCAACCAATATAATATTTTTGTATATAATGATAATAGTATATGCCCATAGTATATACACACATGACATACCATACGAACAACTCTATGAAATTCCATTAGTTCCCTTCCTCTCTACATTATCGATGCCGGTTTGGCATGCACTGGTGCAGCCGCCGCAGCTGCAGTAACAATTTATATCCCAGTCACTAGCCACTACTCCGTACCTGCCCACATCAACCGCCGCTTAGTTTTACGTGGCCTATCTCATAAACACGGTTTCTCCAAGTATTATATCAACCTCATCATCATCCTCGGCTCACTTGAAGAAAACCAGCGTCCCGAAGCAAGCTAAAGTGGACTGACAACCTGACACATATGTACAAAAAAGAATACCTAAGTAAAGTAATAGGAAAACTTTCTTCAATAATAGGATTTTTCGATTTCATTCCATTATTGTACTAGGAAAGGCACATCACACACGCTCTTATCTATCGGAATCGTATGTGTATACATTACGTACATTATATCCCAATCAAATGCTGATGTCTCAGACATTTTCTTCGTCTTTCGTCTCTTCCCTCTGCGCTTGCTAAGGTTTCTCCGTATTTCAAACATGAAAATTCACTTTACTTCTCCCTTTTTCGTATCACCGTTTCATTTTGGCATGGTATGCATCCCCTTCGCAATACTCTTTTTTTTATCCTTCTCTCTCCTTCATCGTCTTCATCGACATCATTATTATTACTAATATAAAGACAGGAAAAATCTTTTCCTGAAGCTCCCCACTTGCTGTATCATTATTATATTGCAGTTCTCCTTCTTCCTTTCATGCTTATTTAAGTCGGAGTCGTGGTAAAATGCAACATGGTTAAATACTAGTTTTGTTACCGCAACTCGAACTCCTACTACTCTCAACGAACACAACTCACAGTGTTTGTAAAATGGTAAAAAAAAATGTGCTCACCACCAAACCGCCGCACCAAAATTATTATCATCAAGCATCAGTAAGAAATTGCCCGACTGGGAGCGTGATTATAAATGTGTATGTGTACATACATAATATTGTATTAAATTAGAGTCACGTAATCATAGTAATGTTAAATAATAATAGTACACATTTATATTTTTACAATGTGCTTGTAAGTAAACGACTATTTCTCGGTGCACATAATAGCCCACACTTACTTGTCAGGGATTAGAGAAGTAAAAAGGAAATATGTACTTGTACTTGCCTCATTGTGCTTTGCATCTCTGTGTTTATTACAAAAATATATTTTTATTCACTAACTAAAAGCTGAAAACCACCCCGCAGACCCGCGTACCACCATCTAACAAGCTCAAGTGTGGATGAATACTGGGTTAGAAAGGGATAAAAAAGAAAACATTTTCATTTACCACTATAATATTATAACTATAACTCTCCTACTCTCCAAAAAGTTGACGATAAAATGTTTGTTGCGACTTGCGATTGTGCTTCGAATGAAAGTATGTATGTATGTATGTATGTATGTATGATTCTTCGCAGCCGAGCCTGGTTCTCAAAGGTTTTCTCTATTGCTGCAGGAACGACTTTTACAAGTAGTCACTAACTAGAAACTGTATAAGACTGGCACTACTACATATATACTGGTTGGTGCTGCTGTTGCTTCCACATAAAATAACAACATCATGGTTCAGTGATGCATCATAATATTAATGTCGTTGTTCTTTACGGCTTTCGTTTTGGTCGGGAGTCGGGATGCAGCAATACAATAAATAAAGGAACATGACAATTTCTACATGTAAAAGGTGTAAAGGTAATCCTGGTATTGTTGCAGAAGCGCAGTTGTTTTCTGTATTTTATTGCTCGGCATGTACTCCGCCGTCGTCGTCGTCGTACATATCACCCTCACACAGCATTCTCACAAGCAAGCGAAAAATAATCCTGTGAGGACGACCACGATGATGATGATGACAATGGAGGAGATGATGTAAATACAGGGATTTAATGCAAGCAGACACAAAACTAGTCACTAGTACAGGTATTTTACCACTTAACTTCGTCTTCGACTTCCACTTATTCAACAAGCAAAAGGCGACATGTAAAGATACATACCTAGATATAATATAACGTCGTGCACTCGTGCATTCCTCCGTTCTCCTCTCGTCTTCGTCGTCGTCGTTGTATCGTTTTGGGTTACCAAATGCGCCTTCCTCGCCTCAGTAGACTGCTGCACTAAGTTTTTAACTCTATTGGCAGTGTCTAATACAACTAATGTTAGTGTACGATTATTCATAATATGTAACATATTAGCTTCGTAATAAAATCGTAGAATAATATAACGTGGGGAGACGACACACTAAGACGTGTACACTTGTTAACAGTAACTAGTACCACCTTTTTACCATTTACCATTACGGCTCTCATCATGATATCATGGTTTTAGTAGAAGCATAGGCAAACTTAACCGCAGTTCAAAAATTCCAGTATTCTACGTCGGACGGTATTCGGTACGTGTTCGCCATTACCACCCTCATTGTGATTAAATTGGTCGTTCATTAGGCACCTACAACCAGGATTTAAAGAGTAAATTTTATTCGTATATGCATTCCGGTGGTGTTTGAAGGTAAAGCCCTTGAGAGTACAACTTCACAACTGGCTTCGTACGTGGTTTGCGTTTCGTTTGGTGACAGGTAACTTGTAATAGAAGGTGACGACGACATCAAGGAGGTTGTAGGAGATGCCGCTAGCAGTATTTTAAACTGAACACGGAAATACGCAAATACAGACGGGATTTTGGGGTATTGATTAAACAAACAATTTGTTTAAAGCAGCCTTCCTTTCTCTCATTCACCTCTTGGGAATCTTGGGACGGATCGTTCGTTCAATTGAAATATACACCTACCATCGTCGATTGTGATTAATTAGTGAATGGGACTAATCCTTCGAATTTATTAGCTTCTTAAATATAGTGGTATTGAAGTGTGTTACACTCCATGCTAACCTTTTATGTGTTCGTGCTCAGTGCCAAGACCTGATAACATGAAAAATTATTACTTTGAAGTGGGTACTCTTGCAACACATCTTCCAGATATTATCAGCACGTCAGAGGAATAAAAAGTATTGTAATATTCTTGTCACAGCGGAGAAGCTGTATTATTTTGTACCTTGCCGTGACCGTCCTGCCTTGAAGTAGAGTAAGGTAAGTCTGACATTCAGAAAATTCATGCTCTATCCACTCAGCACATTGTAGAAGGGCGAACCTTCGAAGTTCGAGCCCAGGTAACATTGTGTGAGGGTTTAGACTTAAACAGTAAACAGACCGTAGTCCATACACAAATTAATTAATTGGTTTAAATGTCTTATTCGTGAGTCATTCAAATATTAGAATATATTTATCGTACAAGCATCATTATTATGAAATCGCTAGGCCATTACGACGATGATTGTTGCAGAACTGTTCCCACCCACGCATAAACACTCACGCATGCTTTTCCTTTCATTCAGTAAGAATAATAATAGGCAGCATGAATGCCCGACAAATTAATGGTTCGTGTCAATTACGAGCACAAACGACAATTCATGTCCACCTCCGCTTGAATTAAAAGAGAACAACGGCTCAGTTCGATTAATATGAAGTGATACACCACCGAAATAGTATACCTTATTGGGAAAAAATAAAACTCGTGTTACAGGTTCCGTCTCTTGCCTACTTATTTATAATTAAATTCTGTTTGTGGTCACAATCGTCTATTTGGACTAAGGCACCGTCTGCTTCTTGATTAAATTAGTCCGTTACGCAATCCTGAACAAACCGTCAACCGCGTGCAAACTTTTTTTTAATTTGGTCTGTACCGTCACCTTCTGTAACCAATGATACATATAGACCCCAACTTTTGGTTCGCACATTGGTGAAATACATACATTTTATCTGCATTTTAAAATCTTTTCTTTGCTGCTACCTTGAGTTGTCAGGGAAGACCAAAGAAAACTTGGATATTACCTCTAATGGTGACTTATTCCATTTATCCAGTGCTTTGAAAGAACATTACGACAATAATACAGGTGCAACTACGTGGCCAGCACCATACATCTCTCCAGCTCATCCCTGTACATTTCACGGCGTCGACGGCATTATGGTTTTGTACGAAGGAGGATTGATTAACAGTAGTAACAGTTTTGCGTAGTTCATAAACTCCTTTTAAGTCCTAGACGACGAGACACCCAAAGAATTCATAAATAATTGTATCCTATTCTGTCTTGCTGTACAAAATGTCTAAAAAAGCATGTAAGGCTTTATAAAGTGTTTATAATAATCTCAGTACACAAGGATAATGAAGAGGCACCCTGTCTGCCTGAGAGAAAAACCACATTCATTTTCTGTGATCTGTGACTCTCTCTCTCTCTCTCTCGCTCTCCCTTCTACAAAAGAGTTGTTTGTCTCTTTAGACGCCATAATAAGTGCCATACCTATAAATTTAAAGTTTCTTTGTACCTTGCACAGAATACACACATTTATCAGTTACCCTACCACCACCGTTGGCTCGCCACAACAGTTCCCGCATATTCCTACATGGACACGCTGAAAATCTTGCACGATTTTATCTGTAATATAGTCATGCATCAGCAAAGGCCCACCACCATCCATTTGGGTGCTTGTACAACAAAGTAAGTGGCGAGTGGCGAGAAAAGCATAAAAGGTAAAAAAAAGAAAGAAAAACAACGCATAATTTCAGTGACTCCTCAAGACTGCGACTGGATGCTTTAAAAATCAGCATTCCGTCTGGCCAGACAAAACATTCTTCGTCACAAAATGTGTTCATCGTCGATGGTATTTTTATTTTATTGGAATATGGTCCAAGTTGCAAATATCCTTTAAAGGAATCCATCACTTGCAATTTTTCACATAGTGAACATCAACAATGCAAATTCTTCCCTCGTACTTATTTACATACCTAACTTTACAGACACATACAAGATTGAATTGTACAAAGCAAAACGAAATTATGTTCCTCTCTGTATCGTTTTGTATGGCTTATTGACTTTTACAACTTTTTACCCCCTTACGTTTACGAAGGTGTATACGTAGGTATGCGCGTAAAGATAAAGTTGGACAGCATATTTCAGCAGCTTTGACGAACACTTGTACATTTATGGCAGTAACAACTGTTGTGGCCATAATTGACTATATACACTTGTTACAGAATCTCCATTTAAATTTGTTGGGTTTTTTCTCAAGTTGAGTTGTGATATGATTTTTAAACATGATTTTGTTGTCGTGCGCATCGTGCTTAAGTGAGCCTGGATGCAGTGGTGGGGTATATAGGCGATAGGTAAAATAGGGATAAATTATTTATTTCTGCTAGAATTATTTTATTGATTATGAATGTAATATACACTTGTGTCTACTAACTATATGCACCGTCTCAATTACCATTTGTATCACACATACACACTTCATAAAACCACAAACTCGTGCAATACCAATAATACGATTTTTGGTTTGAAAGCATGTGGTACACAAGTACGCCTGTAGGGACCACTATCGTCTACAACGTTTGATTTACGTATCATTATTGTTATTATCTATATTGTTATTGACTGTTTTGCAAACTGAACGGGTTATGTTCGCCTGTTGCTGTGGAGCAACCAGGTAGTGGATGTGGTGAACGCTTGAGATTGATGCAGATATATTAGAGAGACGTTAAATGGTTGTGCTGTACTGCAAAGACCACACATTTGCAAATTGACTTTGAGTTCACACTAGGCATCTAAGCGGTTTTATACCCTTACCCGTTACACTGGGCTGCTAAAAGTCGGAGTATGAAAATTGTAATCATACTATTTTCAAGGGGTGAAATAAAATAGGCAACGCGCAAATAGTAACTAAAGTAAGGATCGTTTGTTTTTGGTAGATAATCAGTTTTAAATTCCAAGAAAGTTCCTACTGAAGACGAATCTTGTTATCGACAATAATAAATCTGGATTCCAAAAATATGGCTTTCCACGGACCATCCTACGGTCTTAGTCGAGAATGTCAAATGAAGGCACAAGCCAAGTTTAGTCTAGAACGAGCTAAAGAAGCAATTTTTTGGGTGGAAGCGGTACTGGCAAGAAAGCTGGATACTGGCAGTGACAACGGTATCAGGGATCAACTTGACTTTGCGACTGCTTTAAGAGATGGAGTGGTTCTATGCGAGTAAGTATAACTTTAACGTTTAATAGTTCAGTAACCAAGAACTCGAGAATTAATTTGTCTTTTAATTGTGTCCAATGGAAATTAACATTGAAAGTTCAACTATTAACAACATTGTGTATATAATGATAATTGTACATTTTAGGTTAATCAACCGGTTATGCCCCAGCGCTGTGAAAAAAATAAACACATCAAGTGCGCCTTTTAAACAGGTGATAAAAATATTCTGTGAAAATAGAAGTTAAATCCATAGTGCCATTCATAGTCTTGCCCTTCATGAAAGAAAATATTGATTAAAGTTTTTGCTTTGATTTTTTTTGCTGTATAAGAGCAATGGAAGTTTTAAATTGAAAATGTCTCAAATGAAGGAAAAGTAACTTTGAACAGGCACATCAATGATTGATCATTTGACGATTTGATTTGTCATTTGTCTGTCGCTTGTTAGTATTAAAAATGACCTATTCAATTCTAATACTTGTGTTTTCATATGTTTTAAGCGGGAGAATTTAGAAATGTTCTTGAAAGGCTGTGAAACATACGGTCTCAAATCTCAGGACCTTTTTCAAGTGAACGACTTATATGAGCACAAGAATTTGTACATGGTTGTGGATTGTATTTTTGCATTAGGAGGAATGGTAAGCTGGATTGCATTCTTTTGAAATACACTCCTTTCGCGATTTCAGAAGATTAATTCGACTATATTTCGAACCGGGTGGAAATGAAGAAAGTTTAATGTATGTCATACATACTGTTTCTGTAGGCACAAAAGAAAGGATTTGATGGGCCTCGTCTTGGAGTGAAAGTGGCAGACGAAAACAAGCGCAACTTCACTGCAGAAAAGCTGGCAGAAAGCAACAAAATCATTGGGTTACAATACGGATCAAACCGTGGGGCATCGCAAGCTGGCATGCCTGCTTTTGGCAACTCCCGTAAAATTCTTCCTGACGGTAAGTCTTTTGCTTCTTGGCGATAGAGCGGTAGATCATATAAAATGTGAAAATTATAAGTACTATGTATTGGGACAGGATGGATTTTTACAATCACACAGGTTTTTGTTCAATTTTTTTTTATAATAAACATATTTTATGTTGCAGAGTTTATGAGGCGGTAGTATGTTTACACAAAATGATGTTCCATGACTTCGTACGATGGAATCAATGAGTCATCAATGAATATCTTCTGCTTAAAACTTAATTTATTGTTAATTTCTAAAATGTATTTTAAATAATCATAACAACTATGTCGAGCCTATAACTGACAGTACACAAGAATTGACTACTCCTAACGGAATATTTTTGCATCCGTTTAATGTCACAGTGTTTTAGGGTTTAGGGTTTAATCTATAAGCTCAATCGGCCATTCCAAAACTAGAAATAGTGAAGGTATTGGTCCTATAGTACCATTCTACCGAAGAAAGACACTTTATTCAATTTGATAATATTCTATAATAATGTTAATATTAAAGCATAATTTTTCGGCAAAATTTATGTTAATTGTATCCAAATATTTCACTTAAACTGATTGCCATGTACATTAAGTGATATTTTTAAAAATTTGTAACTAGCCATATTGTAATTATAACTCATAAAAATACATATATACAGTACTAACATTATTAGTCAGCTCGTAGTCAGCGGCCTGATTTTATTTTCCCAAACGTGTGTAGTTTAATAAATTTAGAGTAAATTGCAAACATATAATACTAATTAGAGAACGAGAATACCAATGAAAAATGACGTCTCGTACACATTAATAATAATACTGTTTCTCTAAATGCTGTACCTGCGACTGTAAAGCTTAAAATTATTTTTACTTCGTTATTTGCAAAGCATTCCAATGAATTCTGAAACGTGCTCTTTACTATCATTAAAGATCTAGTGTAATGTAATCTCAGATGTATTATTGCTATTTATATTATACCAGGACAGCCGCCGGTTTTTAGAAACTGGAAGGGGGTCAGAGTACTGTTTTTGACATTTGTGCCGTGTATTAATAGAATTAAGTGGCAAATTCTTAGAGCAAGTTTATTATTAGTCATCTTAATCTCTGACGTTCTATAATTTGCTACGTTGGGATTTCAGTTAATCGGATTAGCTTTTTTCAACCATGTAGCAATTAATGACATGTACGTCTTTTATTTGAAGGTTTCATGTATTGATGACAAATAATATCCATAACACCACCAATATCAAGCAATCACTATGCATAATTTATTAAATATTTATCCTTTTATGACTTTATTATTATGTCTTTCCGATTATGTTGAGTTCTAACAGATTTTGTAAATAGTGAGATCCAACTAAGTATATTATGTAATTTGTTGAAACTTTTGCACACCGAGATATCATTTAGTTTTCGATAAATATATAAAAGTTAGTTGGTGTCGGATCATGAACTAATGCAAGCTTTTCTTTGTAGTAATAAGCAATTTTGCATATTAGCAAGGTGCCTATTTGTCATTGACAACCAATCTACATGTACACACGAACACAATCAAATTACTGATGACTTCAGTCCGTGAAATATGCTAATAATAAAAGCCTAATAAACTGTAATGTATCTTGTCATGTACTTACTATTGTTTACTGTGACTAATATGTATCTATATATGTCCAACCGAACCTGCATTATAGGGACTACGTCTAAAGAAATCGTGGCCATTTGAAACTTAGTCTGCAGTTTAAATGATAAGCAGTAAATGTCGTGTGCTGACTATTAATTGATAATTGTATTTATATTTTTAAAATCATAATAAAACTAGACGTGTACCTTTATAAACAAATTGTAGCGTATTTTACATTCGCAGTACTTTTGCACTGACTTCATTTCTTTAAAATGTATGTTGCTGTTTGTAACTGATGAGTTTATATTTGTAATAATTGTAGTTATTACACCTGGCAATGCAATTGTGACATAATATTTATATGCTAATACATTCTATCCATTAATTATGAAATAAAAGATAATGAAATAATTTATCATCCAGGCTAAAATTCTTGGCTGGGGTAGATGTTAAAATGTTTACCATAAGAATTCTTAAACGATTGCAGTGCCAAATGTATATGGTAGTAAGTAATAAATGCTCCTATACAATAAGATGACAAAACGTTTCTCAACATACGTGCTAATTAAAGATACATTTTATTGTCAAAAGTATTTTCAGTAGTAAAGTGGGGAAGATTGCTCCTAACTTGTCTCTTCGCTTGGGTGTCTAATTTGCATTTTACATTTACATTGCGAGGCGAGGAATAAATGCGAGGAGGTTGACTTATTGTTGTAAAATTTGGTACGATTGGAGACACCTTGCAGATCAAGAAAAAGTTTTCTCCGTTGTTTGGTTCTTAGTCCGGTAGATGACCAGTCTGCAGTGAATGAGGTTTTATCGTGACCGTGAGTGAAGCGATTTCTTACTGTGTGGAGTTGTGTTTGCCGTTTGCGTTTTTCTAACACATACATAATGCCAATGGTCTTTTTTATCAGTTATCAGAAAACATTTTACCTCATCGCTTGTGTTTTGGGTAGTTCATTTCTGTAAGCGAGTTGTTCAGAGTCCTCCCGCATTACGGTGACCTTGGTATATCGTATTCGATTCGTAGCTCTAAACCTGACCATCATTATTAACTTAGGATTGTGCTAGAGCTGATGATTTTGTCTCTAAACGTTGATTTTATAAATTTAAAAGGTTTAAATTTTGATTCTAGCCTCCATCATATCATAATGACAAAATTTAATGGTAAATCAGGGGTCCGAAACCTTCCGTATCCTGGTATCCCCGTTCCGGGAACGTGCCCAAAAATGGCTTAATTTTGGGGTACACCAATAAATTTGGGTATTATTGTACCCTCAAAACGTTCAGAATTTGGGGATTTTAACGAAATTCCCCCTGTAATATTTCGGGGTACGCGTCGAAAATTTAACTTGGTTCCGGGAACGCTTGGAAGGTTTCTGACCCCTGTGGTAAATACGGAATACGGATTAAAGAATGAAGCACCAGCAAAATATATTATGCAGCATGTCGAATATGTGAATTTATTAAAATATTTGAGAGGTAATGCGCCGTGATTCAACAAAAATGAAGCAAAAAAATGGAGTAAAATTTTAGTTTTGCTTTTTAGGAATTCGCCAAATTTTGATCGGGTAGTTAGGTTTCCACCCCCAATGAATTGGGGTAATTACACTACATTTTCATCAGATTAGATTTCTGTCAGCTTCTCATCTAGCGACGACATATCCTTCGTAACAGATACATATTTCATGACACTTGCAACAGGTAAACAAATGAAAGATAAAAAACCAAACGCCAACTTGTTCGTTCTTCTGTATCCATGAGTATTGTTGTTGTGCCATGTGATGCTAAAGTTCCTTGGATCTTTTAAATTAAAAAGAATGTGCTGCAATGTACGACATCTGAGCGGCCAACTATCGCATGAATGTCCAAATATGACAAAAACGGCAAAATATGCCTTGTTATAACAAATAGTTAAAAATAACAGTCATCAACAATTATAGCCAGCAAAACTAGCAACTTTATTTCTGCCTACAACTATTATTACAAGAATTAACATTTTCCGCAAAATTTACAACACAAAAGTGCATGAATTCTATTAAACAATGACAATTCCATTTTCACTTGTAGTTTTGAATTTTTCGATTTGGCTAGTTTTATATGCTCATCAGGTCCCAGCATTTTATTAATTTTTAAGCAAAGCGCTTTTTGAGGCGTAAAATGTTTAAAACAAACAAAGAGCTTTCAGTTATGATACAAAAATTGGCAGAGCTGGGGGATCACGATACTTTTTGGAGCGTGCGAAGGAAAGTATTGTGCAGAGAACCTTGGATCGCGCAAAGGAATTTTGGAATAAGGCACGAGGACTGTGTGCCGACAGGCTCACATCTTTGTACACTTCCTGTCCTATTTTCGTACTAAAATAAATGACTAGACAACTGGAGCCTTGTGTACCTGTGCTGATACATAATTTAGCGATTTTCGTTGTTTTTATTTAAACTACCATACAAAAGCTCTTAAAGCGCAAACATTATTACGGCGAACTTCAGTGTACTTGACTGATCGAATGTCCGTTAACCCCGTCCAACCGTCATCACGATAACTCGTAAACGACGCCGAATTGTAAAATTGTTTTAAGCGAACGACAGATAAGACCAATAGCTCGGACGAGTTCGACGATAGCCACTTGAGGTCAACCCACGGGGCAACGGGAGGGGTAACGTTTAAAGCGCGTCTGCGCGTCAAAATGAGCTGGAATTTAGTATACAGGTACCTTATTGGAATTTAATATACAGCTACCTTATGCACCACTTTAAAGTTTTATAAAGTTTGACCAGGGCCGGTTGCTGCGTGTGACCTCTAAAAGGTAAAGGTCATTCAAGGTCTCATTGACAGTACGAGCAACATTTTACATCGAATAAGAATGGCAGTACACCTTATCTACGTTTATAACGGTTTATGGATGTGTAAATTCTCTGGATATCTAAGCCTTTGAATGTGAAGAAAAACAAAATTTCTATTATGATGTTACATTTTGGAAAAGACGCAGTATGTTTAAACGGGGCATTTTCATAATTCGTAGTCAAGCACAATACTTTTTATATTAAGGCATACTTTAATTTAATTACGTTTGGCGAGACGTCCGTAATTTTTAAGGCTTATGTAGCACCGCAGTATACAATCATTATAAAATGAAATATATATTTATTTTAATGCTTCGAGACCCTTATCGGGTCGTTATTGTGTTTATTATGTTTCGCTAATTGTAAGTCGAAAAGTGAATAATTGTATGCCAACGGTTGACAATTCAATAGGTAGTTTGAAGGTGGAATAAATAAAATGGAAGTGGATGGAGCATACTAAAAGAAAACTGAAGCTGTTAAGCTGCCCTAACAGTAAAATACACATGCTGCACGCGCAGAGAGAAATGTCCAAACATTATTATTTTAACATCAGTTATTAATTTACATATGCGGTTACTCCGTTATGCACGCCAACTGAAAACAACATGCTGCTAGTGGTGTTACGAATTCAGACGAACGAATCGAGTATGTGGTTCTCCGTATTTCGTTTTAGTAAAAATACACATAATACATATTTTAGTGAATGTAGTAAGTCAGCGCTATTTCGCGGCTCCTCAGAAAGGATTACAAAAGAAAGGCAGAGGCAGACGGTAGGAGAAAACTTCATTCCATGAACCAGCACAAAAACGTGAACAAACATAAGCGTAACAGATAAAGGTACCTAACGCTCATTTATAGCCTATATGTAACCGGCCAGAAACCAGTCACGTTCGGAAACACATGACTGCTGTGGATTGGACTTGGCTTGTAGCAATTGTTACCTAATGGCAATACCAAAATGATGCCAGCATAGAATTAAAGCTATGTCGCTATTCTTAAACGAAAACATGAGCACGAGTACTGAAAGGCAAGGGAAAATGGACAGCAGATTTTTCGAAGCGTAATAATAAATCAAGAACCGGATTGGTTTGTATGTACGACGCTCACGTGTTTGCGACTTCCCCTGGTAAGTTGATCCAGTAAATAATAGCAAACAAAAACATCCGGAATAGCACCGTCATCTTCCTTGTAACGCACACTGGTATGATGCGATTATTATTTTTTGCGTATTTTCAACATCAATGGACTCCCTGCGTCAGCGGGCATAAACGGTAACTACCCAAGCATAGCATGAATTTGTGGTAAGGATTGTATGGCATTCAGACACTAACTAATTGGGGTCCGATTGCAATTTGCGTAACAAAGAACAGCCAATAAACGAGCATGTGACATCGACTATCGACGTTGTTTTTCATCTTTGGTCGGTTTTTGACGGAACTATAACGAAAAAGTAAAATTGATATCCTGAAGGAAGACAATCGTGTGTCCGGTCCGTGTGACTTATTTAAGACGGGATGTATGCCAACATGTGAACTTATTATGATATGTACTATTAAGTAAAATGGTATCATGCGTTGTAATCCGTGTTAATAAAAATTTGTTATAACTCTTTGCCGTAAATGCATTGTTAAAGCCCATTCCTTGGGCGTCAGTGTGAATTTTTAAGCGTCAAGCAATCTAGCTTTACAATAGGACGCCTTCATTTTGTTGCAAGTAAATACGACAGAGCGCGCCATAATAACCTTGCGGATTCTCTGAAGCATGTTAAAGACCTTCTTAACGCCACAGTATAAACCATTTCACGCCTGGTCCATACCATTGTTCTCATTAGGAAACGCCATAGGAGAAATGATGGCAGGTTGCCCTAAATCAATTAATTACCTAATGTGCTTGACATGTATAAATAGGAAACAGAAACAAAAGGAAACGGACAAAATACTAAAATGGGCGGTAGAATGCACATAATGTCCAATACATGTGGCCAACTAGATGACGCCTACAATCAACGAATACACTTTTTAAAATTACTGAATCAAAACCATCTGTAAAGGATATGTGGCAAAAAAATCTTCAAGCATTTAACCCATACTGGCTGTTAAGGGAATAGTAGCCTTTCTAATGCATCATAATCATAAAAAAAATTTAATGGCCAAACGGAATACTGTGAGAAGTTCTCACTACAACAATTTGATATTTGGTGTAGCTATGAACAACTGGGCATGTCTGTTTTAAAGGGTAATATTTACCATTAAACTGCTCAAATCACGCTCAGTGGCGACGTAAATAATTAGGTACATCCGTGCTTCCAAACAATTATAATATGTAGTAACTAAACATTTCTACAAATTTTTACTTGGCCATTCAATTGTCATAGGATGTACACATTGGAGTATAGCCATTTTCAATATTTCTGGCTAAATTGGTTTTGCGTCAAATTAAATCTGCATGTTTTTACACTGTTTTTACACACTCCTCTAATTGCTTGCTCATGGCGCAGAATACAGATTGTTCAGCATTCCAGTGTGAATCAACATTACTAGCTCAAAGCATTGTGCCTTGTACGCTGCTCCTCAACTTGGCACAAATGTAACTGTAAAAAATCTATATATCAAAATTCCGCTGTGCATTCATTCACCATCCATATTATATCGTCGTCATGAATGGCTTTGGACGTTAGACCTAAAACTGAATAAATATTCCTCCTGCGCGCGTACGACTTTATCGGATTAGCACAACTCTGTATGTTACGTCGTTGTATTTAGCACTATTTTTGTAGACCACACACAAATAGCCAAAATGGTAGGATGCACTAAAATGGTGGTGCTTCTGATGATGTTAGTGTGGTTGGGCTGTCTGCTTCTGCGATGATGGCGTCAACGCGTAAGGTGTGTTTACTAGCATGCAATTGTTGTTGTTGCCTCAAGGTCTACTTAACCTTGTTTCCAACTTACGTTTCAAGTTCAGAAAACTCGGAAGTGGAACTTTTTTCTTTTCTTACATTTATATTCATAAACGTAAACTTATCCATCGCAGCTGCGTGTAACCAATAATATCAAGAACATGCCAGCCAGACTAGCGTAGCAGTCGACTCATGTGCAGAAGAGGTATGCGCAGAGCGTTTTTTATAAATAAAAGGCGTCCTGATTGAATAAACTCGTTGGGGAAGTTGGTAGGTATGTTATAATGTATCATCATCATCCATGTATGTCATGGAATTATAATGTGTTGTATAATATTATATTATAAGTTCATAATAATCCAGCTCAGTTCACAAAAACACAAATCATTACACCCATCCACCTACCTCGCCTACCGGTTGACAGTGGTTAGTTTACAGAGCATCACATTATTAGTCAATAATTATTCCATCCAGAGAGTGTAAAAGTCACCTAAATTTTCGGAAGGACACGGTACGCTTTTGTGCTCCAAATGTTGTGCGCAACAATATACTTAAGAAAAACTGACTGCTTCAGTTTTTAATGTTGGAACGTTCAATTATTCCTGTTGTTGTAAATTGTACTGCATACAAGTTGTGTATAATGAAATGTCATTGACAAGTACCTGCTCGTATTTATTGTTATTTAAAGAATGCAAAAACTGCGTGATTAGTGCTCACCAATTCCGGTGTCAGCAGTCATCACCGTCTTTTATTTTTCAGCATTCCATGGAGAGGAGAACATGAAGAAACAGAGATGACACGTTGTTGTTATTGATTCACCCAAAGTATTACATTGTGTTTATTTATATAACACAATCCATTCTTCGTCCTTCTCAGTTTAGCGAGTAATTGTAATAAAAAACGTTATCGTATCATTGGTGCATCCTATATAGGACTTTGGAACAAAAGCAGAGAGATACACTACCACTATCAGCGTTACATTGCAGCAGCAGAAAAGATTTGATAGGATACATGAAAAAAGTTACGTCTTTGTAGCGTAGGACTGAATAATTTAACGTTATCTATCCAGCAATTAACATAAAAAATGCGATCGAAGCCAAGGCATAGAAAATAAAAATAAATTTTTGGTAAATCGTGATGATAAAATTATGTACGACCGGCAGCTTTTCTCTGCCTGATATCCTTGCTTGCTTCTAGATAAAATAGAGATACTTTGCCGAGTTACGTATATCATCTAAGTATATCAAAATTGAGCTCCAACAGTCATTTTAAAAACTTACAACAATTATTGTTGCACAATAATTGAAGGGTCTTACCCAAGATGGTAATAATACGAAGTTACAGTATTCACAAGTTGCATCCTTGTCAAAATAAGTCGTTTGCCATGCCGAAAGCTCCATACCTCTTGCTCGAGAGTTATCGTTTAACGTACGTGGTGATGAGTAATACGGATTTTTTTCTCGTTCTAGAATCAAAATACCCGGATCTATGACCAGGATTAACTTAATTTATATTATAGTTTACAAGGGTCTTGGAAGGCGCATGAAAATCAAGATGGTATCATCATGGCAATAAACTAAAAGAAAAGGTAGCCACAGAAGGAGGAATCCAGCCGTACCATATTTCCATATAATTCTAATGAACACAAATCCAATGCTGAAAATAAAACTTAATCGCGGATGCCAGCCGAGTCACTGATCAAACATTGGACACAACTTTAAATGATGTTTACTTTGGCTGAGCGGAAAAAACACGCTCCCAAGTCCCAGACAATCTGGTCGTAAAAATGCCTTTACACAATAACCTACCTAAACTTAAACTTGCATCGCATTATTGTACTCAAAAGTCGAGTCGTTTACAGCTGTATAATTTATTACGTACGATAAATACACTAAAAGAACAGCCTACATAATATCATGTATATCCTTCCTGTTCTTCACTTTCATTAAAACGACACAAATCGCTTTGTTCAGTAATTCATTATGTTCTCCGTGCAGGCATATAATTTTTGGAAGCGTTGACCTTGGCATTGCCATTGATCTTACACTTTACGCAGCAGTTAACGCAATACAATCTTCCGTGAGGATACTGTTGTAAGCCAAAAAAGGAGCTTGCCAACATTATTTGACTATCTGCGATAGTGTAATTTTTTATATGATGCTATGATGATGGTAGAAAACTGCCAATTTTGTCTTAATATAGCCCATACGCACTTAGACTGCAGACAGTACAACAGTTTACCAATACGACTTGCAATTCTTGCAACTATGTACTATATAGTTTTAGCGTTACATACACAATAATTATGAACAATAATGGCCTACTGCATGCAGCATAGGTAGGCATAAAGATGGGTATATAGCGTCTTTCCGCGACGTCTGAACTGAATAGACAAATCAAATACCTGCGTGTATTTATTCCTATTATGCACCTACTATTACACACTGACAATGACACTGAAATCTATCAAGGAAATTTGTTCGCAATATTTTTTCTTCTTCCATTACCACCGTTTTGTCCCATTGTACGCACTAATATACTAGTGAGAAAATGTCACACACGCTGAATGTCGTCTCTTGAAAATGACAATAATGGGCGAATAGGTTTTCACTGGTAAATGTGTCATCGTCATCATGGTCATGAGTGCTTTTGTCGTCGATTCTAATCCAAGTTCTACTTTCCGTCTTTCCGTTCCTTTTCTGAATAGACAAAAACTGCTTTCCTGGCCGGCTATTACTATTAAACAGATACACACACATGTATACAAGCGAGAATAAATCCCACACAACTGACATTGCATATACACGATTATGCCAATAGTAATAATAATGATGGTAATACCTGATGAAACTCAAACCGACAACGAGCGATATCATCATCATCATAATAGTAGCAGTAGTAGTAGCACTACTAGTAGTAGCACCCCTTTGTCGTTATTATTCGTGATTGTTATTAGAGTACATGAAATCCACACTACAATAAGTAACCCAACATCGTCAACCGACATAATAATAATATACAACAAGATACAACTACTACAAAACTATAGCCGACATAACAAATGAAAAACCTATCTCTATTCCTCACACCAACGTCATCATCATCCTCACATCACAGCAACCAACTTACCATTGTTGTAGTAGTAAAACTCCCTACAAACAATGTATTATCATTTTCGTTAGCGGTTAGCCAGAAGTCTTCCGACAATGATGATAGTGGCGTTTTGATAGTAGTTCGCTATAGATACATTTCATTTCAATGAATGTGCATTTGCGAAAAAAAGAGTCAGGCTGGCACTACTGACAGAAGAAGGAAGAAAGAGAGGAGGAAAAAGAGTAATATAAAATGCAAAATGAGGAATTAGAAAGTTTTCACTACTTGCATACTTACCAAATAACTAGGGGAGTACTGTGTCGACTGCCGAGGAGATGCAATTGAGTATGCTCGACCTACATAAAATAATACAAGAGAGTACGCAGAACACATACATTGGCCAACCGTGGTTTGCAAGCGGGTACAGATGCGTGTGAGGACGCATAACATAATATGCAACAAAGCCTCCGCAGCAGAAAGATGAGAACAAGTCTTTGACTGACAATGAGATTCACTACTGAGGATGCTGATGATGATGATGATGATGTTAATAATGATGATGCCAGTTAAGTTTAAAGAAGCCTCAGCAACAACAAATCAAATTAACGAGTTAAATTGCTGTCTCTAAACCCCCATTCTACTCAATACTTAGCTTCTCCCCGCGCTCAACTATTAACTTAATCTGTAAAGAAAAGTACTGAACACCATTAGGGCTACAACACCTTATTATTCATTCATACATTTTTGTATTATCGCATCATCACCTGCAATGATTTTCACGGTTTACGATTCTAATAAATGTAACATAACTTGTTCATGCCACGTAGATGTACGCTACGCTGTACACAGACTGAACTACCTTTTATTATGCTGGGCAATTCTAGTAAATTGTAGAGTTCAGTGGAATAATGGTCCTAAATCATGCCGAGAGATGAGATGTGTGTGCATGTTTGTATTGCATGTAAGTTGTAAGTACTCCGTCTTTTTTTCAGCTAATCTCTATCACTACAGCAATCATGTGGTTACTTTATTGATAAGGAGGAGACTACGTAATCTTGTTACTTTTTAATTATAATAAATATGTTGTACGCATTGAAGGCGCGGTAGGTAAGGCGAGGGAAGAGGAGTTCAGGGTTTAAAAGGTGTTACGAAGATGCAGAGTTGATGTTGTTTAAGTTAAAATACGTAGGTACATAAGTGTGCTCTTTGATACTTATCCTTTTTGTAAATTGGTGGTTCGTTTATTATTATTATCGCTTATATTGCTCCCACTAACGCTGCATTATTGCGATCAATGGTTTATCGCTCTCATCCTTTGTATAAGCTAATTTTTTGTGTATAAAGCTGAAAGTGTTTTTCCTTTTTTTAAATTTGCAAACTTTTTGCCATCAAGCCGTGTAGCGTGATTTTAATTCATCTTCTTTGTAAGTTTTGTTGTGAACTACTTTGAAGCTCACTGGCTCTACTTAGGGCTGCTCCTTTTATTCCGTTGTGTTGTATTACCTAACGTGGAGCTGCAGCCCTGTAAATTAATAACATATGATTATTTAACAACACAGCACGAACAAGAATTTGGTAAAAACATGCGTTTTAAATAATAAATATGAAGGACGAAAAATGAAAATAACTTTACGTCGAAGTACATGTGAATTGGGTACTTAATTGTACATATTTCATTAATGGCTTTGTTTCGTCTTCACCATTTTTTGGCAGGAAGACAGTAAATAAGCACCCGTGAAAAAAGTGCATTTCCTCATTCACTAATTAAACCTTTTTTAAGTTCAACTTTCATTTGATTGATTCGATTTTGTTTTACTTTCTTCCTTTACTTTCCACCCTTGCAACAACGGCCATTCTTAAATAGGTATGAATATTTAACAAATGTAGTGTGTGTTCTTCTTAGAGAGGTCGTTCACTTCTATTATTAACATGCAGACAAAAAAGCATCCATATGCACACACCAAATAGTACGTAAATGTGAACAAGCTGATAATGAAATTTCACTGATTACCTAAATCCATAATAAAATCATTGAGTGCTGTTGAGCATGAACACTCATTTCCAACCCCGAACTCAAAGACTCTTTTAAGTTGTTACTTGTTACTAACTCTCTGCATTCCTGTCATTATCAAGGGTGACGATACGATGTAGAAGTGCCCAGTAGTTTTTTAAAAAGCGTTATGCACATTACCACTTGTTAGTGCAACACACATACCCAAAATTGATTATCGTCTCTCTGTAGTGAAAAGTCAGAAAAAGCTAACGCTTCAATGAACTTGGTCACCATCACCATCATCTAATGGGTTCATGCACTTGAAAAAAGGGAAATGAAGCTCTCTATGTTACTGTGTCTCCTGCAGATGTTAACTACTGCCTTACGAAGACTTGCTGACTGGTAGCATGATTTTTTCTGTGTCCCGAAATAAAAACTAATTAGTTTGTAAACAAAACACATATTAATATGCGTCAAGTAACGCATGTTCACAGGTCGATGACGGTGCTAAATGTGTTTATGAGTCAGTTAAAAAAGCGTGCCTCATCCAAGCAAAAGTTTTGCAACCTGCGAAACAAGCATAATAATATGACACCTTTTTCAACCTGGTCGTCGTAGTCATAATCATCACAATCACGTTCATTATTTTTGAACGCACCCTCGAAATGTTCTAAAAATAAGCGTTGCCCTTTTTGCTTGTACTTTTGTACTTTGAAAATGAAAGAAGGTAACAAGTGCCAACCGTCAGAGTAAAATTCATTTGGAAAGCATATAATAATATGAGAGCTATCACTTACACGTAATTATAAATGCAATGGGTAATAGTATGTATAGCGCTGCCATGACAACATCGCACACTTTTGTCGTCGTAATATTTTCCTTCCGAGTTTGGCCACACACTCTTCTGACAGTTCATCCACTTCTTGAGTTTTGTCCATTCATATTCAACAGCAAACATGAAGAATTCGCCTACATATTGACTCATAAAAAACGAATGACGGCGTGGCGCAAATATATATATTTTTCTCCTGTTTGTATTACACACAACTGCACTGCCTCTTCCCTCTTGCCTGCATATTTTTCGTTTGCATTTTAAGGGCATTGACACCATGGTCATAACTAATTAAAAGAAAGTGCCGAGTATATTTACTATCGCTGTCCCTAACCACTGTCACTGTTTCCCATTACCTCTATATAACTGTTACAAATGGTTAAATACCATAAATGGTCGGAATATGCAATCCGTCATTTGACTAGTCAACGAAATGAAAACCGTATATATGTCTGTATAACAAGTTACAGTAAAGTCGGTGAAGCAGCAGCACGAGAGAAGAGAAAAGTTATTGACATACGACCTTAAAACAGTCGTTTTACTTTCTGCTGCGGATGCTGTAGTGTGAAATAACTGAAGGTACACACGATTGAACCCAGCCAATTTCCGACGCTACTGCTTGAACGTAACTGAAATTTAAAAAGGTAGTCAAAACGCGCTTAGAACCGCCAACTAAATAAATAAATAGGGGCGTAAATACAAATCTGCACAAGAGCAATCATAATGTTGATAATGCATTAGTAAATATGTTACCTGCTAGCTTCCATTGAAAACTCAAATTTAAACCAGTTTCCCAGTGATCTCATAAAAGTCGTAAAGGTGTCGGGCAGAAAGCATCCATCACATACGCTGGGCGTCATTATGCATTTTAAAATGTATTTTCAGCTTTTTTTTCGAGTCCTAAAATGACTCTGACGGCTACATACGTTAAACTTAATATTAATACAATTCGGAAAGTTGACACATGCATGTTTTTAGTAACTTGACGCTTTCTAAAGTGTGTTTTAACGGTTTACATAAAAAAAGCAATGAAACGTCCATCAACACCACGTATGCCAATGTCCGCATATATGTGCATGTTTATAAATGCGAAGAAATTTCGTTTACAGCACAGTGCAGTATGGTATGTGCTTTTCCTTTCAAAAAATTCGCCTGATCCCGTAATTCCTCATTACTTGTGTGCGTTAATTGTACAACCTTGTACGTTCGTTACATATTCAGCCGAGTTTCTATTTGTAATCAGCACTACAACAATTATACATATACATATTAGTTTTACAGTGTCAACGAACTCTTACTTTCCAAGAAGGTCATCACAACACGTCATGGCTACATTATAAACTCCTACTTCTACCAATATCGAGTAGTACTGCTGCTTTAGCCACTGGTCCTTGAAATTTAGCATCGACAGTAGCCCTTGGATGAAACAGCGCCACTAAACTATGAAGGTCTTTCCGAAAGCGCATTACCTCTCGGGAAATGTGATAAAAGTGACAATTCAAGGTTGTGTGGTATGCAAAAACATAAACAAAAAATATATACAGCTTGTGAACAGCACACACACCGCGCTTCTCGCTCCTTGTCACCAATGTGTCATCATCTTTTCCTCGTTTCACGGTTAAAAATAAGTACCGTGAAGGCTAAACTTCAGAGTAAACGATAAACGCATTTGGAAACGGAGAAAAATAATGTGTTTAAAAGACTGAAAAAATGCAAATAAAAGACGACATCATCCAGTAAGCAGTAAACAGATGTTATTTCCACAGCTATTTGTTAGTTAACATCCTGGAAGGAGACAGTTCTGTTTAAAATGTCATGCTTCTTCAATCTCAAATGACAGTTACGAATTCTTGAAATAACAAACAATGACACAATTCGCATCGAACGCTGATTATAAATACAGGCCTTTAATGCTGTGACATTATCCAAGTTCCAACTTTAAAATGAATTCCATATACCTAAGTGATGTTGGCCCTGAAGTATTTTCACGCATACATCTCACTCTCTGCTTATTACGCTTTAATAATAATGAATTTATTTCTAATTCTTCACGATTTTGCAACGGACTGTTTTCCAAACATTTTTATTATATGGGTATTTACCTTGAACATTTTATTATTACTTTGTACTGGTATGTCAGCTAGTGTTTCCCAATAATTTCCCAAGTTGTTATTCCTAAAAACTTCAAACTAAGGTAAGTTTAATATCAAAAAATTCTAAAAAATGATATGTTGTTTCTTATGATGTTACGCCACCTTCAAAAGAATTTTTGCTCTGAATCCAGAAACTGAGCAAAAAAAACATTAAAGCTTCCCGTTTGCTTTTAACATTTTTGACATTCAACAGGATATTTATTTAGCCTACACTGTTAGGCAATCTATCATCAAAGGACACGCTAGGACCCGTCTTCGTCTGTCCAATGAAGCTTTCTAACGACGCTTCTCATTGGTGCTTTTTTTGAGGAAATACAATCATGTTGGTAATAGTAAACGAGTTCTTTGAAGCCCAAATCTCGTGTATTTTTAATGATCTTATCCCCAACGTGTGAACGTGGAGCTTACACAGTGAAACGTGAAAGATAAATATATACCTACATTCTCCATATATTCGGAGGTGCTTTCACCAGTAACTTGCGACTACGTGGGAGGCTTAAAAGTGAAATAAGAAACACTACTTTATTAAAACGTGCTGCTTTGCCTATATCCAATCTATTACTTATTATTGCGGAGTTCTTTGATCATGAAAGTAGTAAACAAGCTGAATATCTCGGAGATGAAATTATATCAGCGAGCCTTGAGTTACGACAGCAACTACAATAATTTAGTCGGAAATCGATTATTAGTTTCCACGTCCCCTTTTTACGTTCCGAGGTCAATTAGTTGAAGCGACTGGCAATCAGCATAAAAAGTGAAACCTAAGTTATAGTTCTAACGTACAACGTACAGTATAAGTACTTAAGTAGGCGTTATTAAAATAGTTCCTTTCTGTATGGTTTGTAGATTTTAGAACAAGAACGCCGTGTTGGTTTTGGTGTATGGATCGATGGGAAGTTTGAAGGACTTACCCTTTATCCCGATACAACGGTAACTTGCACGATTGCTTATGCAAATAGTGGCACTACATGCTCATTAATTCTCTCTCTGCCTTGAATAAACAACTTTCAGTTCAAGCACCCCAACGGCCTAGAAGCTATAGAGTCAGACAGGAAATTACGTTGGTTGGATCGTAAAAATGAACTGACAGATCAATTAGTAATTATTTCCTAAATGTGAAAGGTTAAATAAAAAGTTAGTTTGCCTCCGGGGAGATTCTGAAGCAGATGTTTTGGAACGTCCACCAAGCGCTGGATCTCGTCATCCGAAAATCGAATTTACAAGATTCCTGGTTGCACGGCTTCAGTATCAGACACTTGTATCAGGGGCGGTTTATGTTATTCTCACAAGGAAACAACCTTCATGACAATTTACTGGCGCTATTCAAGTTCAGCTCATCATTGTATTTTCCTTTAGACAGTTCTGGTTAGGACAATATCCGACCGTGAACTGTACTTACATTTCTCCTTCATTGTGTATTCTTTTTTCTTTTCCACTTCTTTCTCATGCAAATAGTCTGCTATTAATGAAATAATGATACAAAAGATTGTATAAAGCGAAAGCGAGAATCATTTGTACGCATTTGTTTACATTTTCCCGTTTTCTCCATACGTTTTTCGATATTTGAGTACATTCATACTTCTGTTCGAAAGAAGAGGCCATTTTCCAAGTCACTTATTTTTCACGTTCGACTCTCGAGTAAGTGGATTTTCCCGAAAAACAAACGGAACCTATGTAACCTACTAAAGTTGAATTGAATACAAAAAGGTTTTCTATAGATGTCTCCTCACGTGCATGCTGGAAACATGTTTCTGGTAAAATTCAGAGCAACAACCTTTTTTGTTTGATGACATTTGTATGATGCTTCGGGGAAGCGTGTCTTTCATGTAATTTGTTGGAATTTCATTTATTTCATCTCAGTCTCGACGCTTCAAAGCTCCCATTTCTACTTAATGTCATTGGATGAATAAATTGCAATAACGGAAGCTTCAGAGACCTGAATACGGGACACATGTAGGTTGCCTTGAGCAAAGGATGAACTAACTTGTTCCATTGTGCATTCGCATTCATGCGAAAAAAGAAGTTTTGAGGTAAAATAAAGGATAAAATAAAGTTTTAATTAAAATAATGGCGGGTTGGTATTGAATAATGAGTTTATTTTCCACACAGTCGTATATGGAAAAGAAACCACACACACACACACAGAGGGACGTAATCTACAATACATGAATAGAAACTAAATTCAAATTCTAGTGAAAGCATCAGAGAACAACCTTCATTTTCTCCTTCAAAAATCTCGCTTCGAATACGCCTTTCCCAAAAGACACTCTTGTGACACACGGGAGGTTTCCAAAGTGAGCAGTGGGTGGTGGCAGTGAAGATGGTGCATTCAAAAGGAATTATAACGTGTGAGCATTCCTGTGTGAAGTTTTCTCTAAAAAGAACACGAGATGAGAAAGAGAAAACAGGTACTTGTTTAGAACGTGCCTATTATGAGACCGCGCACGTTACATGTTGGCACAAACATGTGACTTGGGTGGAACACGTTTCACCATTTAAAGCGTAATAATGGAAAAGTTTGGTCTCGTGACTCACTCAGCTCGAGCTCGTAAGTCGTAGTAGCTGAGCTGTTACGAAATGTTATAACATGGTTTTGCATTACTCCCAAGTGGCCACAAGAAGCGGTATACCCACCTTACTACGACGCAGTTGTCAGTCTGCATACGACACGGTGAAGTAAGGCAATAGGCTATGTAGAAGAAACCAATTTTACTGGATAATAATACGATGACCCTGATAGATAAATACTAAATTGTTGATTTATATGAATAGCATTAGAACCGTATATTGGGAAAAGTGTTGTTCAATAATATGACATGTGGCACTGCATCAAAATATAAAATGATGAAATATACCCAGAAACATTCCATCCAAATATTTAAATCCATTTTGAAGTCTGAGATGATATCACTTAAGTATAACTGGGCTGATTTTTGTGAATTTTCAATTTGCATTTGTGACACCTGAAGGACAGTCATCGATTACTAAGATGTTCTTGAAAATTTAAAAAATTGTCTCTCTCCTCGTCAGAATTCCACGTATTCAAATGTTTTTTCTTGCTACTATCATTATTAGCATAAAAATAATTTTGGAAAATAGAACGTTATTTTATGATGTAGGGGAAAGTGACAGCAGTGATGAAATTAGACATTTATTAAGAAAATAGATTTGCCAATCTACTGGGATCAAAGGATCAGTAAAAAATTTCAGAGGTGTCAGTAGAAAATAATTTTATTATAATAACACTGAAATATTTATCGCCGGCAAAATAAATGAAAACCGTTACTACTTATATGGAACATGGTATTTCATCATCGTCATACCTTAAAATTATCAAAACTTCCGATTTATTTTCGTCGAACTTCATGGGAACACCTGAAGGTGAATAAAAAAACCAAACGTATGTCAACAGTTAGCTAACACAATGGCTCTCGGAACTGGGGGGACGGAGGAGACATGTCCCCCCAAGATTTAGAGATTTAACGTTAAAAGGTAGGGAGGGGTCATAATGAATTAGACGCCCCCCTCGTTCCCCCTTGATGCTTTAGCCCTGGAAGAATGTATATGGTAATAGGATGTTCACGTGCATATGCGAAAAAATAATATATTCGCGGATTTCATCACTAATACTGCATTATTTAAAAGGGGGAAGTTTTTACATTATGTTTTAGGTAATGTAGTTAGTGGAAACTGTCAAGATGATGGACATAGAGGACATACACGACAAGACGCAAATATAATATACATATTCAACTATGCAAGTGATGGAAATGATAACGCCGTTGGTTTGACGGCTGTAAAATGAGGCAGCTCATGTATAGAATAGCTTAAATATTCGTACTGGAAGTCTTTAGGCATGCATAGTATTGCACATTGACAAAGCTGGATACAAATTCCGAATATAGATCCCGACACAAAAACAAATCCAATTTTATTACGAAATACATGCTAGCCTCCCCAAAATAGTAAAACAACAAAGTTGGTAGTTGCATTGTCTAACCGCCTGTCAACAATCGCAGCGGTACCTCCTTCCAAAGCTTACACAGCTACTAATTTGAGGTTGCCCCCATCGCACCAGCTACCATCATTTGTAGCTGCTCTTCTGTCAATTTGCCACAATAAGCGCAGCAAAATCTGACACCCACTCGTTCGGATGGTTTGTTTTACAATGCTTTGAATTTGTACTACAATTAAAAAGTACAATGTAAAACAACCCATCCGAAAAGCGGATTTTCCTGAGGCTCTTACAACAGATTAAGGAAATAGAAGGGACTATAACTGTGCCTTTGAAGTGGCAGTGGTGGCGGTGGACAAAATAGAAGTGCTGTAATTACGAGAATGGGGTAATGCGAAATAAGTGAACATTTGATGTAAGTGTTCTAATAAAAAAACAAAGCATACATGCATAAGATACGTTCACAATAACAAAATAACAATATGTGTAGTTAGCCATCCTCCTGTACTACTTTTGCTACTCAAAGCGCCACTGAAAAGAAAACAAAACTAAGGAACTACGGTTTTTGCACATAATGGATATAGCGGCGTTTGCATAATAGAGGTATATAGGGCAGTAATGTTTGTTACCGAAGCGAAGTATTACGAGATTGCACGGAACGTGAATTTTCAGTCTCGTGTTGTTCCCAACTCACATGTTTGTACGCGTGCCGAGGTCCGATGCTTTTCCCTGGTGAACATTAGTGAGAGGACTCTTGCTTGAGTTGCTTTTTTTATTCCCTTTGATATGCATTTTCCTCTTACAAGATCCAACACTTGGAACAAGCATGTATGTATGTGGGCAAACCCACGTAACTTTCCTCGTTCTGTTGTTCATTCCATGTTTTTCACACTGTTGGTTCTTACAGGTCCAGCTGTGGCAACTTTCATTTAGCTCCAAGCTACAAGTATACATACATACTTTCATTTATAGACACAATTAGAACAATGGCGGAAATTGACCACGGATGACTGCTTAATACTTGACTAGGGACCCAATTTCATGGTTTAAATATAAATTGTCTTGATTAATTAGCAGTAGCAACCGACTCAACGAAATAATGTTGAAACTCCTTATAGTTTGTAAATCACGACGGGAATAGGAATTTATATAAAACGTAACAAAATGTTCCTTGTACAAGGCATGTACTCTTAAATTAGGTTCCGATCCTTTGCTTGCTCTTCCGTTCATTTTCCATCTCTACCCTTCCCCAGTGATCTTCTTGGCTTAGCAAATCATTATAAAAAAGGAAATCCCCACAGGATATTTTTCATTTTATGTTACAGCATGTCGTTTTATATGAGCATCTATTTAATTAAACACCATTAGTTTTATAATGTGCTAACGTGTTTCTGACATCGCCTGGCATTAATACATCTACCCTGAGCATGTTGGTGGTATATGGCTGTCCACATTTGTTTCAACAAACTCTGGAGAATAGGTTGTCTTACTCACACCCACATTCCCTTCCACTTTCACCATTACACAACTACCGGTTGAACAATTCGGGAACGTGACTAATATGGACTGTAATGATTGGAGTACATTCCGTACCTCCCTAGCATGCAAGCTTATACTTTCCTCTGAAAAAACAAACTTTTCCAGCCCACCTCAACTAGCTAGTGGCCATTTTCATGAACAGGAACGTCGACGAAATCCACCTGCGATAGAAGAAACCAACTGTCACGTTTTTACATTAAAACTCTCAAGTCTTACGTAGAGCCTTTAGCATATTAAATCGCTCCATCACATTTCTTCCCAGTGGAAAGTGGAAGTGAGGGAAAGCAGAGCACTCCCTTGCGCAACAGTATTACCTTTCACCGGCATAATAACGTGTCATGTGGAAAAGCCACTTCGCAAAACGTGAGTTTTGTTATGAAATTGACTTTCTTGCCTCATCGTATATTTAGTTATAGTTTCCCCATATGGATGGAATGTCGAAAAAATGAAGGTTTGGGTAATGAGAAACTACCCGTGTGATGTTCCACGAAATGAATTTAAGCACTTAATATCCTTCAATACACTTTCCCAAATGTAATTCAGCTCACTACAGGAACAACAACAAAAGCAGCAGGATGATGAAACTGTGCTTGCATAATAATACCCCCTCCTGAATAAACATTTTATTTACCTGTTGAGACGCCTATTATGCCATAATCACGGGAAAATTTACCAGAACTGAAATTGTTTATGTAAACAGAGATGTTGTTAACACTAATTGGATTGACGGAAGGACTTGAATTTTGGGGAAAAACCCTTGAGTATGTGCCACTTTCTTCCAAAGTACTCCAACTATTGAGTATGATCGTTGCGTAAGTAAACGTGACTTTCTCCATCATGCTTAAAAACTTTGGAGATGGGTAATTTGGAAAGGGGGAAAAGTTCCCATCTTGTAGGAACATACGAAACGCACCCTACCATACATATTTTTATAGGGACTTTCATGTAGCAACGTTCTGCCATACCTCTCATCCTCTCCTCCAATTACGAAAAATCTACAAAAAAAACAACAATCGTAACATAATACCACATAAGATTCTAGCGATCAGATCCGATAGTAGTAGTCTTGCTGCTGATGTAACCAGAGAGTAATTCGTTGTGTTAGCTGTTGCGCTGACGTAAGGTAAAAGCGTGAGTGGCTGTGTAAGCTCCCTTTTTGTCTGCCTCTTGATGAAAGTGGAAAGAAACAATGGAAGCGCTGCTAAAACCACGAAACAACGTGATTGCCGACTCTAACAGAATTTTTAAATAGAAACATGTCGGAACATGTGAAATGCAACGTGATTCCAAGCCTTACTTGCTATTACGTGTACAATACATTTCACCTTGGTCTTTTACCGTACCCGCACAAACCAACGTTTCCTGTGCATGGTAGTGGGTAATAGTAATGTTATTCCGACAAAAACATGCACATTCTAATGGTGAAAGCTCAGTCGGTATTATTACATACATTATCCAGACAAAAAAGGTTTTGTTTCTTGGAACAGGTTGCTACCTTTACAATATGTATGCTTTTAGTCGCTATTATTATGCCATTTGGTCGTCGCTTCTTTCATCATACTACCCCAATACGAAACTTTACGTGTACCTGTCTTACGTAGAAATTTCTCCACACGTATCATGTTGAGTCATTCGTTTGTGAGCTTACCATACAACAGCAGCAGTAGAAAAATGCTTAGCCAAGCTTCAACCGTGCACACAATAGAGTTAAGCTGCTGCTGTCGGTAGGAATGAAAATGTAAGCGAGTGAAGTAATAGGGGACGACGACATAACAGTGGTGACGGTCACAGTCAGTAGTTTAGTATCGCCGAAGCAAGCAGCTAAGGAGGGCACGATGAAAAAGTACTACTTTATCGCACTCTTGTTATTGATGATGATCGTGGAAAAAACATGGGGACGTGCTACTTTGTCAGTTGCACGGCTAATAATACGATTTAATTTGCGTGCTTTCTTCTGTCCTAGTCCAAATTATCTATTTGAGGAGATATCATCAAACATGCACAGGGTAAATACAATGTTTGCGTTTCATGATCAAGACTGTTTGTATTTTTAATGTATGGATGAAAGATTGGCTATTTTTTGATTGCGTATTTGTGAAAGGAAAATACTGTAAACATTTGTGGAGCAATAGTTAGAATATGGATATATATTAACTTATTTCATTTCGTCATGTACATTTTTATCTAAAATTGATTAATGACCATGACGGAGTGACACATGATTGACTGTCCCTGGGAAAAAAGAAACAAGATTTAAGCAATCTGATTGAGGGTATTTACTGGGAATTTTGAATAAAATGCTGGTTAGTAAAGTGGTAAATTATATTTTGAAGGTTCATTTCGCAATAGCGTGTGTCTCCAGTACGTAATGTGCATTCAAAACAAATTCTAGATCCAAAGTTATGGAAATGTAAACACCATTGTATTTTTTCTGTCTTAAACATAAAAAATTAAGTTATCATTCTTTTTCATTTAAATGAAACGAAAGTAAAACCGAAAATATGTAACCGTGAACTGTTTTCTTGGTTTCATTAAAACAATTGATGGTATCTAGCACGTTGTTAGACTTCTTTTCAGATAGAATTAAATTATCAATTTATTGCAAAAAATATCTGTGTGCACTAACATCTTTGTGCATGACTGCACGCAAAAGTCATGTAAAACAGTCTTTTAACTAACATGTTAACACAAAGTCAATCTACCTAAAAGGTAGTTCCCATTCAACGACGGTTCTTGGTCTTTTTACAGCAATTACTAAATGTTATAATTAAAATCATGCCCAAAAGTCCTTTTTTAATCGTTGATCAAGCTCATAAAAGGGTACATTTTAAATGAAAGGAAGAAATACATGAATACATACATATCGACTAGTATTTATAATGAAATCATCTGTATTGTATTACAATTGGCCTCATCCCATCCCATACAAAGAACATAAAATACACGTTGTTGTAAATTCTGACGAAGTGAGGAACAAGAAGCGCATGCTCTCATAATAATAAGCGACCAAAAATACAAAAGACAAGGCTCGCACTTTTGGCGAAAACTAGTTCACTCAAATACGTCTGGTATCATCGAAGCAGAGCAACATCTTTTTCGTTGTCGTCACACGAAATTATCGTGCTAACAGTAGAACAATAATGTAAAAATCACAACAGAAACGAGAAAATTCTTCTTCTTCTTGTTCATCCTTTTGATTCCTTGCCTGTTCTCAACTGACTCAGACTAAACGCTTCGAACAAGGTGTTCATCAAGGGGACTACTGCGCTGCTTCTATTCATGTAACCTGAGGGTATGCGTAATACTAAGGCCGACGCGACTCTTGTGCATTTTCTCAGCAAAGAAAGTAAAGTGGGTTGTGACGTTGTGTGCAGCTTATATGCATCATTTAAATAAATAATGTAGAGATGCACAACCACGCAAGTAACATTAATACAAATATTAGTGACAAAAACAAAAAGCATTTTCAAAGCGACAGGAAACTGTGTTGCTGTGTATTTGAGTCGTGCGACTATCAGTTTCAATTTTCAGGTAGTAATCTAGTGCCTCCCTGCGAATATGTATGCATTCGAAAATATAATACTTGCAATTAGTATAAATATCACTTTGCGATATATTTCAAACAAACGTCTAGCATTCTATAAAACATTGACAATGAATTAATTATGTTGGTCATGTGTTACGTAGCGGAAGCAGAGTGCTACTTACTTAATGGTTTTAATTTCATTTAGCAGAGTCTGCCTCTACAGCCTTTCGCTGCTCCAATTTTATGTGCTCTACAGATGACACCCACGTCATTACACGGACGGCGCTGTGTTTGTCCCCAGAAAAGGGTTGCTTAATGATTTTTAGGACCTGCGGTACCACTATATACAGTTATTACACGTTCTCTGGAATAATTTAATGCGCTTCGATTAAATTGCTTTACCAGACGAACACATCAAAACCCACAAATATACAATCATACGTGTAGATAGACCGCTTTACAAAAGAATGCAATTAGTGACAAAATCTTTCTTGCATCTACCACAACCAATCACATTGAAAAGTACTATTGAAGTAGAAGAAATATTACAACGCTAATTTGTTCTTGAGAAAAAAAAAACAGATACGAGCCTAAGTTGACTAACTTTCACATCTGCATAAAAATGATGTTGTTAGTTTAGTACTACCACTCTTGCTGCTCCTCGCTGTATACCTTAAAACAATAAAATGTGTGTGGTAAGGGTATATCAGGTATATATGCAAGAAAGACAAGACATACGACACGTTTTTCTGTAATAACCTGTTGACTTAAGATAGCGATTTTAGTTGCTAACACGAGTAGGAGAAATGTATTGTGTATCTTATGGTACGAGAAGCTCAGGTAACATTGAATTTATGTGACACAGAAAACGGAGCAAGTTTGGTAGGTGTATGCTGGTATTGATGATGATGATGATAATGATTAGGATATAAATGCGTGTCTGAAAAAACGCAACAATGATGGTATATGTGGGAAGCGAAGGAAGAAGAAAGAAGTAAGCACTCATACAACCACGGTAATAATAGGATTCACAATCGCTTATTCCTGTATAAACATATTTTGCGGATGATAATGGCAACGCTAACCACTGACAATGAGTGCGTGCATTATTGCATGAATGTTGTTAACATCATTATTAATGTTAGTGGTATAATACATTAATTTGCGTCTGCATGGCGCATCACCAGAGGAGTAGTACATGGCTTACTTTCTCAGATGATGTGAAGGGAAACTAGGTCAGTAGAAGAGATTTTTTTATTTAATAGAGAAAAGAATACACGAAATTGTATGTATGTGTATACATCACACATACCTACATAAATACCACCGCATTATTATACAAACGCAGACAATGAACCACCGAGAATAAAATTTACATGTACGGATGGCATTTTTTTTATCAATACTTTTACCCCTGCTATTATGGCTTATGTATGCAGGCATTCTCATAAGCTGACACTGCAATCGTGTGGAACTTTTTTTTAGACCCATCACCGATTGGGCTAATTCGCACTTTATTGTGGATCGTAATTTGCAACGTCGTTTTTTCAGCATTTTTTTGTGAGGAATGATAATGAGTATACCGTGTGCCTACTTTTTTAAATGCCAGCACACGTGTGTATACGGAATGGTCATGTAAGATTTCATCATACCAATTTTAGAGTTATTATAAGTTGTAAGAGCAGGGAAAAAGTCAGGTAAGCAGCTGCAGAAGGGGATTTTAGAATGACGATGTACAGTTTCCATAAATATATTACACGGTTGAATGGTGATGAGAGCAATGAGTATCCCTAATAAAATTAGGCTGACATGAACGTCGAATATTTTATTACTTGCCCTTCAATTGAACAGAACTTTTTAAGCAAAGTACTTTCGTATCCAACAATGGCCCCTAAAGTTGGTGAAAATGACTATTAGGCTCTGAGGACAGTGTATAAAAAATACTTTCATTGAAAGTATGCGAGTCATTCAAGACTTTAGCGAGAGTGTTAAACAAAATTTTATTACCGCAGTTATTTTATTACGCGTTAAAATCACTGATGTATTGTGGGAGTATACTTTTCACCAGGTTGATACCGTTCGTTGGATGACTCCCGTGGCCCCATTACACCGACTAATTTTGCATGCAGGTGGAAGCGTATATTTTACTTTGCACTGCACCGTTCGAAATAATAATAGGAACATCAATTATAAGCAGCCAACCTCCTTTTCTCTTCTTCAGTTGACAGTGGTCAAATAATATTCATTCTTCATTCAAGCACACTGTCACTACAAAAACGAAAGGAAGAAAAGCTTTTTCATCAGCTTCATGACATGACAAGAGCCAAGTTGGAATGGAAAGTGGTAAAAGACCATCGCCGCCATTGTCGTTACATAACCACACTTGGGCTTTTACCATTGACATTACAAACAGTTTATATATATGTTCGGGGTCAATTCCTTTTATTTTCAATTTGCAATTATGAATAAGTGAAGGGAATATGTATGCAGCAGATCGCCTAATTCAAAATCAATAGGCCTTTCACTCCCTATAGAGAAGCCCCATGGAATCTTTGAAAATGTATATACCTATGGACCGAATTTAAAAAATAACAGCAAGACACTCATTATTTTTGCGTCTTTTATTTCGATCAAAACACATGGGAAATAATACACATGAGAAACAATTATAGCAGCAAAAAAAATTGACGGTGTGCTCCTTTTAATTTCTATTTGGTGCCATTCGAAATGTACCTTTTATCCTGCTATTTGGATTACACGCACATGAAGTAAACCTTTTCATTTTCATTCATTTTCTAACCTCCTAATTTCCTGTAAACGCAACCTGAGTTCCTTCCTTATAACATAACAATCCTAGAGCCTTCCCCACACACTGTATCATATCCTCTCAAAACTGCATAACAAAATTACAATTACCGCAGATACCTTTTTCACACAAGTTTGAGCACACCACCACCGCACAGAGCTACCAAAACGTACCCAAGGAATGGATCGCAGATTGTGCTTGAGCACCAGGCATGGATCAGTTTTGTTTTAGAAAACGTGTACACTTGGCCCGTGAATTAAAAGCATATGTACATATGTTCATTATCTTTATATATAATACCAAATAAGTAAAATACTGATGATGATAAAAAGATGATCGTGATGATGCAGTAACCTAGTAACCTAGAGTAATACTCTTGTTAAACAAGACCTCGTTTTTTCCTTCATTCAGTAATACTTCCACAAGTGCATAATAACAACAATAATAATCATTATACAGCTTGCACAGAAGCATAACCATTCTGTATACATCACATCCAAATATTCTTTTCACTTGTTGCTAAAATCACATTCATTGCATCGCAAATATATATATATATATATATACACATAAATTAAATATCTTCTTTTTACTACTATTATTATTACATTGTTGTTACCCACATTTACATGAAAAACCACAAAGAGCGGAACTAGGTGTTCTTGTAACTTGTAATAGGGATTTTGTAGCTCGCTTCGCACAACAGCAATGATTAACTCTTTTAGACATTTTTGTAAGCTAAGCGGGGAGATGAGTAAAAAAAGAAGTATTGAACACGATAGAGATAGGTTTATATGCATACTACACACATAAAAATAAATGCAGAACTGCCACTTGCACACATGAGAGTTCCTCCTAAAAGGCAGCTATAAAGAGATTGACTGCTGTGACGACGAAGACTTTGTTTGTGCTTGTGATAGAGTGTGTACCAATTTCCCGTACGTTGTATCAGATACGTGTGTATTATTATAATATATCCTTTTAAATGCTTGCTCACTTTATTTTGATACCTTCGATGATCGTCTGTCACGCCAGAAGAACACATTGTGAGCTCCGAAGCGTTATGTCAAGCTGTAATAAACAGTAATAAAAGAAAAGCAATGAGACTGACACTGACATTGACTTTGACCCTTCAATTATTTACAACCTTAGTAACGGAAGTTACCATCAACTGATAGTTCTTGCGATAAAACAGACAAGTTTGCAGCCGCACACACACACACCAAAAATGTAACTATTACTAGGGTGTAGTGTGTGGAGCTATTTAGGGTACATGACAGGCCACCTTTGACTTTACCAGGACCTATTCTACACATCCACTCATTTGGTACTCGTAATCACACAATTGTGCGATTTTTAATGTCGATACCGACCATTAGCAGAAACAAAAT
>JAHZNE010002779.1:0-10555 GCA_027744055.1 Callyntrura sp. NNG-2020 | reverse complement strand
TATACAATGATACTATTTGCCAATACACTAATAGACTCACAAAGTCAATAATCATATTAAAGTTACAACTCTGTAAGCACCAAAACTATGTTCCCCATCTCTTACAAAGGTATATATCAGTAAAAAACAAAGTCGATGTTTCTTAAATACTAAAAGGAGGTGACGAATGAACAATTAATAATTATACTAACAATCATTAGTCTCACCCGATTAGCGGCTATTACAGTGACAGTATTTCTTTATAAATTGCGTTGAAACGTTTTATCGGTTTGTGAGAAAAAAGTACATGAAATTTCATCATACCTGAGCTCGTAAATCGTGAAATTAAATGAACTTGGCATTACAAACGCCATGCAGCATACGGCAAACACTAATGCATTATTATAGTATATGCCAAACCAAATCTAGGCACTTAATTGCAAATTGCCAGTCAGTGTCAATAAATCTCGTGTACCGCATTCTAAAGTTCGTGTTTATTTTGTTAGTACGATCGCCACGATCAATCACCTCATTCTTTGACATTATCACACAATGAAATTACGTAGGTACATGTGTCAACCTCTTCCCTCGGTTCATATGTCTGCATATAATATCGTTTCAAAGCAAAAGTCAAAGTCAATCAAGGTATACAACATCTGTATGAACGCAAGTGTCTCTCGGTACTCACCTTATCAGCAAATGAAACTGTGTGGTCCGGTGCATATTTAATTTTGTTATTTTTCTATAAATTCCATAAATTATTTTTTTCTTCACCAAATTCTCCATTTCCACTCTTGCTTTAATTTGCGAGAAGCTTAAAGAAAATTTCAGTAAATAAAGTAAATTAATTTTTTTACGTGCTATAAATGGGGTCTATGAAATTACATTTGCTGGCCCTTTTGGCTGGTTGTGGTTGTGCAGGTGATATATTTAAATCTTGAATGTTATTCTTGTAATTCAAAAAAAATATAATTAAATTAAATGTCAAATATCTAATTCAAATTTATCTAGTTAACCTAACCTAACCAACTATTTTTTTCCTTAGTTGTTATGTCAATCCCAACAACTCAAGTATTTCAGCCACAATCAAATTTTGAGTACTTAGGCCTTGCTGATGGAAAAGTACTTTTGCGTCCTATTTATGACCCGGAAGGTACCTCAGATCGTTTAACATACCAAGAAGCAATTACCAAGTGTACTTCAGCTGGATACCAAATTGCAACCATTGAAACCTCCGCCCAAGCAGAGATAGTTAAACCGCACGTTTGTTCTGCAGTTCGTTGGTCTTGGATCGACGGGGTTGACTTTCAAACGCCAGATGCGTACTTTTCAATTAACACGGGGGGAAATTTGACTTACTTTGAGTGGGTGTCTGGGCGACCAGTTTTGGGCAAGGATAACCGAAATTGCATACGATTCTCCTGTACAAATAGTGATGTAAAGCAAGCAAAAATGTGGGATGTAGAGTGTACTGACAAATACAGCGTAATTTGTCAAGTAGTTGTTTAGAATATAGTAAATCGATTAAATCAAGTAATTATTTTGCTGAGACACAAATAGTTCTATTATTTCAACAAATAAATTCCCGTATCTTTCCCGCTTTCTTTTTTTATTTGGTCTTTCAAAAAGACCATAAAATACAGATTTGTTACAAACTAAATTTACTGCCACGAAAATACCATGCCATCATAAATGTTAGGTTCATTGTCTCTCAAATATGAGTTTTTTTCATCTCGTTTATGCTTATGATGAATGACTCTCCACGATATTATATTAATCTTTCAATATTACTATGTGCGTCATTTTTTGTTTCTGTGGGTTTCGTAAGTTCACGTGATTCCATCTTACTTACAATTTACACTATTGGCCATAAGGTCAACCTAAAACTATTCAAAGCTCGTGTAATAATGAAAGTATTATGCAAATTTTGGCTAATCGTAAAAGTAATCAGTCAATATCCAATGAAGGTTTTCTGCTCAGTTGAATCGAAAAAATGACAGGTTAAAATGGAATTCGTAAATCAAAGTGCAGCAGCAAACTTCATTACTTTAATAGTTAAAAGTTAATTTATATGCCAAATAAATCCAAATTCTTGACGAGTTAGCCATTATTTTTGCAAGAACTTGAATTAAAATGCGTTGAGCTTTCTCTACCGTTCTAAAACACTAACGAGTGCAAGTGCAAACATTAACATTGTAAGTTATGCTGATGCTGACTGTGAGTAGATATTGCATTGTTTAGTGTGCTATGTTATGCTTTATGCTGTATAGTGCTTTACAGATGCTTCATTGATTCAAAAGATTGTTTCAAACTCACGTTGGTTTTTTGCAGATCAACAAAATCGAGATCATCATAATGATTCTATTTGATTTTTATTATTCAATATTATTATATTTATAATTAGGTATTTGGTTTTTGTTCTTCCTTTTTCCATAAACGAAATTCTGGTTCTTTTTCCTCGCAGTAATATAACAATAATGATAGTAATTATTACAGTAATTTAATTACAATTTTTATAATGATATATAATATAGCAATTAATTATAATGTAGAACTATATATATAGCAAGTTACACAATATACAGTAATTCACATACAACTACAACCTTTTACATTACACATCACTTATATACATGATAGTAAGAAGTAACGTCATTACAATAAGTTATTATTATTTATCATGCGTTTCCTTCTAACTTTCCATTAGCTGCCTTTTCTGGGCTATAATTCATCTCTAACAGCCTACATCAACTTATCAATAAAAAAGGGTTTCTTCTTTCTATTGACAGTGGACAGGTTAGGGATTCTTATCTAGTAATTACTAAATACAAGTCTGCCGCGTATCTTCACATGATTTATTATATTTATGATTTTTCAAACAACTTGCAACTATCAAGTATTTATTATGCTGCAATTCAGTGCAAAAACTATACAGTAAATTAACGATAACCTTCTAATATTGTTATTATTATTCGCACATTAAGTACACATCGCCGCATACCGGAATAATAATAAATATTGCCGAAATTCTCTTAATTAATCATTTACACACAGCCTACATATTTTAATGTTCTAAATGAATGAATGAGCTTTATACAGAGTCTCTCAATATTTACGTCATTACTAATCTATCAATATTTATATATTATTATTGCCTATGTTTGTAGTAGTAGTATATGTCGTATCGTAAATATATAGAGTAAACCTACGTTACAATGTACAAAGTATTTTTGCCGACAAAGTTTCATAAGAGATTTTTCATAATATTTTGATACCCTTTTTGTTGTTTGCTATAAAATTGAAATTCAACAACATTTCTAAAATACCAGAAAATGTAATGTTTTTGCGAAAATTGTCCTGTTGTAACAAATTTTGTTTGATTAGTTTGTTATGAAGTTTGTTTTATAACCATTTAAATTCTGAATTTGTCAAAAGTGCTGCGTGAAAATATAAAATTTATCAATTTAATCCCAGAAATGAACATACGAATTGTTTCTTTTAAACATTTTATCCGGTCATCATTCTACTCCCTACTTATTTTCAGCTATTGTAAAATTTGGGAAAGCGATAATAGATGGAGCGGAAGATGTAAAGCAACATTGGGGACAAGTGACCAAGGAAATATTTGTGCCGCTTGTATCAACAGAATGTTATAATGATCACCAATTGATATTACGATGTTTTGCGTGGTTGAGGTTTCTATTTCAATAGATAAAGTACAATCATACTAAACTTTGATCATTTTATCCAAACAATAAGGTGCTCCGCTCCATCTATTACCTCATCTCCCTTGTAAAATTAAATCCTCATCTTTTTATAATAACAATGCAAATTTTAAAGAACGTTTTCAGACTTTGGTATAGGTAGAAGTACTTAAAGTGTAAAACTTTTGCATTTTTGCATGCATATGCATATATATTACCCATTAATTGCAATAATAAATGTAAATTATGTAAAGTTTCATCAAAGTTTTTCATTAATTTTAATTTCATTTAACTTTTAATAAAAAATAGATACTAGCACTAAGAGTTTAAAATTAATTATGCATCGTTTATATATAAATCTTCGTAAACTGTCTACTAAGGTAATATGGAAACACTGGTTTCAAAATCTGTCGCTTTCCACCGGTTTCATTAAACGCATTGACAACGACATAGGCAATGATGTAAAGGTAGTAACCCAAAAGTCCCAATGTAATTGGATTAAGGTAACAATTTGATAAAGTGAAATTCCATATATTGTGGGAAGCACCTAGGTATATTATACTCGAGTAAATTTTTATGCCCTTTTACGGTTTGTTAGTTATTTACGCTGTACGTGTATTAACCAAAAGAAGGAAACTACCTACCTACACAATCCCGTGTCAATAAATTATCCCGCCAAAAATTCAAATTTTTGTAGCGATTTAAAGTTGCGTTCCTTGTCGTTGACTCAACGGCACCGGTTGTAAGTGTAGTAGTAACTTTAAAGGGTGCGTGTAATTTAGCTGTATGCTAACTAACACTAATGTGAATTATTTCATTATATTTATGGTGTAATATTTAACTACATTTTAATTTTAACTTTTTGGTAGAGATTGCCCGTTGCTACTACTGTTTTAGTTAAAGTGTAAGTAGTCTTTAAGATAACTACGGAACAAAACAATTTCTATTCAGTTCGATCGAGCTACGGCTTTTTATTTTGTTGGCTATTACATATTTCAGGAAAGTTAATAAACAATTAAATTGACTAAGAACTGCCATTAACTTAATAGGGTTAGTGTTTAATGATATATATATATTATACGAGTTTATTAGTAAAACTAAAATTTGATTCACGACATCGAAAATCGTGTAAATCAACGTTGCGAAATAAAATCCTCCATTATTAACAAGGAACACTAAAAAAAATCTTTTACACTTTTAACTTTTTTGTACATTTTTACCCTTCTCAATGCCGCATAAACAAACAATTCCAGGAAAAATCAAAACAGTCAAAAATACATAGAAAAGACTTTTTTAAATTAATCAAATCAACCTTTCCTTATACCTTTTTTGCTGCTCTGCCATCTCCAAAATTAAGGCATACCATTGCGCCATATTTTGTTCAAAGTAAAAATTAATGTAACTTACTTAAAACTACTATTAATAGTTTTAAATATACTTTATTGTAGCAGTTAAAACAAAACAATTTCGCTAATATGACTACATGACTAAAATTTTCCAAAGAAAATCAAAATTTCGCTCCGGCCCCGTTTACTACTTCTTAAAATACAGTGACCACAAACTTTCGTAGACGGAATATTATGTTTCCCTAAAAGTCCCCAATCTGTAATAGTGTGAAAGCCAGGACTGAGAACATTCCCATTTTCTCTATCCTGTTCTAGAGTCAAGAAAATGGGAGAAAGATAGGTATGATTTTAATTGGTTCCCAGATTAAATGTTATATACCATTCAGCACGAAATGATAAATACCTACTTTCTTTATGAATACAGGTATTTACATTGAACACCTTCTCATTCCCTTTTTGAAGTTATTTACCAACCGACATTAGAAATCCCAAACCCTAACTTTAATCAGGACACATCTCCAATCTAAGAAATTACCGTACATAAACAATTTATGCGTGTAACAACTAATTAGGAACTTGAAACCGGACTGATGAACATCGTTGCTAAAATAAAAACAAACAAGTTGCCTTGTGCATTTATTATTAAAAGATTGTTCATATCGAAGAGAGAAACTAATACGATATAATCTTTTCTATATGCCCTAAATTCAACTTAAATGTACTGCGAAATGCATGCTGATACTAAATCCAAATAACAATTTTTTCACTGCGCTAACAAACACTAATTTTAGTAATAACAACCAAATTACATTCCAACACAAAGTAATTCCAAATTTATTACAAGAGATGAGTACGACAACGATGAAATCTATTTTCCTCGATTTTCCCCCGTATGCTTTCACACGCTCTTTCGTTAGCATCAACTTCTACAAACCCTCCGTCCGACCAAGAGGAAATATGTAAGTAATTTCCCATTTATCCCTGTTTCTATTCTCTAATGTATCCTGCTTTCTTGTTGTAAATGCCCGACTGACAATTACATTTGATGGATTAGCAACATTTAATTTGATTATTGATTTTTCCTCTCTTTCATTCATTTCCCTCTGTTTTGGCCAACTCGATGCTGAATGTTGATGTTTGATCCACGAATTTAGACGACAGCGGTGACAATGGAAGAAGAATTATTGGAAATGATGGGCTGATGTTGTTCTGGTAGTGAGGGAAGTAGGGTGTTTGGAGTTGGCAAAAACGGAGATGCTGCAGCGTTAATCAAGGACGACATGAAAGCTGTAGTGGAACACGAAGAAAATGAAGATTGAGAAGGAAATAGCAATCCTGAAAATGCGGTGGCCGATGATAATGAGGTTGATGTCGGTGACGACGAAGAAGAGCTATTGGCAGTGAGGGGGGTGGTAGTAGCAACCATGGTGGAAGAATCGGCAGACGCTAAGAAAGAAGGAAATAAGTGGGAACGATGGAATCCACCGTTGTTGGTGGTCCCTCCACCACCGCAATTTAGAAGTGGAGTGGTGACGGCGGTGGTGATGCCAGTAATAGCATTATTTTTGGTAGGGTTGGCTACATCAATTCCCGAAGAAGACAACGATGGGGTCCCCCCGGCAAAAGAAGACGGATTATTAGGATTATTGCTGGAATTTGTGGTGGCGACTGCGGTCGTGCTGATCAGTTGCTGATGTTGTTGATGATGGGCCATTGCTGCGTGGGCGTGAGCTGCTGCGGCAAAAGCAGCCGCTGCTGTGGTTACTACAAAAGAGGCTGCGGATGCTGCTCCTGGGGACTGTCACATTGTAGAGATGTATGGCCAATTAAAGGAGCTTCCCGACAGAAGCATATCCCGAATTAGGGTTTCTATCGGGGTTTTCCCCACCAATCGAACGAAAAATAATTGTTCGATAACCTAAACAAGAGAAAGGGAGGAAAAAATTAGAACATACTTTCTTGCACATAAACAACCCTTATATAAATTGCCCAGTTCAATCAGTTTTTTCTGAAGGATACATTATTGGCAATTACTGGAGATTCTCATACAAAAAGCAAATAAATTTATTATAACTCCAACAACCCAAACTAATGAAATACTCACAAAATTAAGTTAATTCTCAATTTCCCCCAAAGTATCGTCCGGTTCAAGAAGAACGACAGAAGAGCATGTTACAAAAGCATATTACACTCGGTAAAAGTACCGGAAATGGGAAATCATAAAAATCACTATGCCATTCAAGTAATAACCCCAACACACACCACTATTATCCTGTTTACTTTTCCATGAACCAAAAACAAAACTGTTTTCGCCAGAAGTAAATGATTGAAAAATTACACCTAAGTTTATTACTCTATGGAAGAACAATATTTTGTTGCCATTGACATGTTTTATGGAGAACTGTGTTCTCAATGAAATCATCACGTCATTATCTCTCCGCTGATTGTTTTTACATATTATTTTGTGCACAACACACTCAACACATTTGGATGGTTGGCTGCTTGCACAAAAAAACTTGCGTCAATAAAAATATCGTCATCATCTTAATGACTGTTGGTTTCTTCAAGAAAACATTTTCGCCAGCGTGAACAAAATGGCACTGATATTACATTACAGGTACGCATGTAAGCCATATGCCCTGAGAAGGGACAAAAACCTTGAATTGGTACATATATATGTGGAACAAGTCAAAAAATAACCACTGCACCGCAACACTCTAATCGTCCTGTGGGCATTATTATCGTCATCGTCATTGCTTGATTGTTTTATAACTTCCTCTTCATTCATAAAGAAAGAAAAGAAAAGAGAGAAAAGAAGCAGCAAAACAAGAGCAACAATCATTTTTGTGGTTCTTTCAAGCAGGACAAAGGGAGACGGAGATTGAAGACGGAAGAACATGTCATGGCAGTACGAGGAATGAGAGAAGTTAAGGGAAAAGGGGGAAATATCTTCATTTTTCCAGAATTATTATTGTCGTAGCGCAGAAAAGTAGACAGGCTTTCCTTGATCGTCATCGTTCAGTTAAAAGACCGGAGAGAGCTAGAAAAATGGTTGTGATGAAACCAAGATTAAGGATGATAAGGTAATAAACTTTTAGAGAAAGTCAGTCAGGCAAATAAAAGGGAGACAAGACAGAGTTGTTTCTTTTTGCCTGGCTTCGCCTGTAGGTCTGATGATGGGGTCATTCACCAAAGATGTTTAATCTAAAATCATTCCACCGTAATTCCTTGGTAAAATCATGATTGAAGACCCGAATACAACCATTCCCATATGAGCATATTGAAAACATTTTAAATGAACAACCCCACGGTGGAAGCCAGTTTGTTTACGTGGTGTTTGTTTTTGTTTCTTCTTCTGTTTTGTTTGTTGGGAAGAAGGAAGGAAACAAAAAGGGAAACAGTGCAGACGAAAAGCGAGCAACAATCAGAAAAAAAGCTTTTTATTTTTCCTCTCTTCTGTCTCGTCCAACTTGTCTTGTGCCTTGTCAAAAACACTATCAATATATATTTTCCTCTTTTTCTCGTTTCTTTTTTTGTGAATTTTCTCCTTCCCTCTCGTAGTGATGTCTCAAAATCAGGAAAAATGGTCTTCCCTGTCAATTATCCTCATCAAACTTGAACACAACTTGACTCTTCTCTCTTACTGCGGCTTGCATTGTCAGGGCTCACTCCTTCTCTCTCCCCCGCTTTACTTTTTCTCCTTCGTTTTTAGTCAAGTCACTACTGTTTGTGAATGGAGAACATGACTTAAGCATAAGACGAGAATAAAACAATTTATTTATATTCATTTGCAACAGTGTGGCAGTTACTAGTGGTAATAGCGGCACTCTCTTGTCTTCATTCTTAGCACCGGGACCACCAAAAAACTCTCCACCACCACCACCGTCGTTGTCGTCCTCGTGAGTACGATGAGCATCAAAGCGTCAAATGTCATTAAATGTCATTTTGTCATCGTCGTTTCATTTCCACTTCACTCAAGAGAGAGAAAAAAAAACAGAAAAGCTTTTAAGTTTTTCTTTATTTTTGAAGCAATTTTGTAATGCTTTTAATAAAATTCGTAGTTCCAAATACGTTATGACTGTAACTTGTCATTATTCTGTATAAAACCTAATTTTTAGATGTACTCTGTATACAATGTTTTACGGCTATACAAATAGTATGATGCTTGCTGATGACTTGCTTACGGTTATACACATATTGTATGACAGTAAAAATGTTTTCTTTAAATGTACTTTTTTGCACTATTCGTCAATTATGCTAAAATGCCAGAGACCCACACCAAAACCAAAGCGTCATAATATTACTTATTTTTATTTTTTACACACATGCACACACGAATGATGACATTTTCTCTTTCTCTCTCTCTTTTAATGTTGGCCCACCTACCCACCTACCTGTGCAAGGAGCATCATTATCAAGTCATGCCACAAGCTTATTATGTTTTATTATTATTGTTAAACTTTTTTTATTGCTTTTTCCTCTCTTGCAAATTTTTCATGCTGAAAATAGCTTCACAATAAAAAAAGTAAATAAAAATAAAGAAAACGACCCTTTACTTTAGTTACCCTTATGCACCATAAAATCTCTAACAAATGCCTAGGTTTCTGTAAAGAATTATATTGTTTATTTGCTTTAAGGTTATTTTTTACGGATAAATATCTCGCTATATACATAGTTTTGTGTTTAGGCACCCCGGTCTTTACTAACAATTTCACGACATGTTATGTTTTTAACGCTGCTTACTGCTGTTTTATATTTTTGTTTCTAGAGGAAAATTGCAATCAGAGGAACGGAGAAGGTTGGCTGCAAGGAAAAAAGCGTGAAATGACTTTTTATTGTCAGTTTAAGAGAAAAAATAAAAAATTCCCACATGTCACGAAACTGATGATGACGATGATATGATATGATGCGTGGCATGTCAACAGTCACCCACCCACCACCGAGTTAGGTACCTGCCAGATATAATATGACATTATCTACCATCGTCAAAAATAAATGTACATTGACGTCTGCTCATCGTCATTGTAAAAAAATGTCCTTTTCCAACAGACGACCTATTACTTTGCTTAATGGCTTTTTACACAGAGAGGGAGAGAATCCAGCAATTATACGTTATCGTGCCTGTAGGTTCTCTTTAAGTAAATAAATAGACGAGCGTTAATTGTCAGTGACAAACCCCGTTCCCTTTCTTTCATCTTTTCGACCAATTCTAACATGTAGCAAGTCCATTTAAACCCCAAAATATTTCCCAATTCCTCGTATTTTCAAGAAATATGCTTAGCATGATCCGCCTTGTCATCTTCGTTGTCGTGACACTTGGGAAACCTCTTATTTCTCTAGAAACAGTCACGTACTGACTTAAAACTACACCGCATTGCTAGTTATCAGCTCATCGTCATCATCTTGACTTGTCACGACCAAAAAGTTACTTTTTTGTCCCTTCACATTTACTTAACCCGGCTTTAATAATAATGTTCAAACGTACATAGGGTTGGCCATATGTCAATTTAGGAATTTCAGTGGACA
>JAHZNE010002778.1:0-10845 GCA_027744055.1 Callyntrura sp. NNG-2020 | reverse complement strand
ACACGCTGCGCTAAATGCACGCACGCAGGCATGCATGCATGCATGGAGAGAGAAGAGATATTATGAAAAATGAAAAAAAAGACAAGGCAAACATGTGAAATTGCTCATTTTTATAACTCTTTTGCCGTCTTCACAAAAGAAGTAAAACCAGTGTATATTGCACACACACACACACACACACTCTCTACACGTACATATGCAAGGTAGGTATGGGCCCGTATACTTGATACGTTCCCCTTACATTTACTTTGCATTGTGGAGATGTGTTACTTTGTGGCTCCATCATCGTCATCATCATCTCCTCATATTATCATCGTCAGCCTGTTTAGCAGAATTGTAACGTATCGCGTACAAAATGCCATTAATGTCGATGAACAAGGCAAGGTTTTGCCGTCATGCATGCAGCATAAATAAATAATAATAATATCCCACATTCTCACAGACAGGCAGAGTAACCCTACAATATACTTTACCAAAATAAATATATATTTATAATAGAGTAAATGGGAGACGACGACTCGTAGTATTTAATAATTAACGTAAATAACCAGCATATTTTTTTATGGTGGGGGGATTGATATAATAGAAAAGACATTATTAAATGCAGGAGAGATTAGGGATTTGGTGCGCCTTGTATAAATGAAGGTGCATACGTGTATCTCTGTTGTATTATTGTTGCATTTAAAGCACTTGAGAGATTAATAAGTATACGTAATATTATTGACTGTGAGTATATTTATCATCACCAATCACCCTCACCACGAGACATAACATCGTTGTGGGCAATATCACTCACTTCACTCATTCTCTAGGCAGTAAAAAGGAAGATGGTACGAAAAGATATTTTGGCAAATAATACTTTTAATATGGCTGATACAACCGAACGGCGCACGGAGAGATAGGGAGGTAAACATTTAAAAAGCATTAAAATAGCGTGAATTTGTATTTATCATCGTGGTACTTGATACCACTTGTATTATTGAGGGGGTATTGGTATGGCATTAATTGTAATTTTACTCTCCTGTGTGCCTGTCTGATTGAAAACAGATTAAAAAAAGAGAATTGCAGTGCAAACATTTTTTTTACGTTTGCAACAACAAGGTTGAAGTTGTACATATATTATAATACTGTTTTTTTGTAAAGTTACGTAAAGTAACCCAATGTCCGTCCGTCCGTGTAAAAAACAAGTTGGAGGAGGATGATCTTGCCGTTATTTAGGAATGACCTTATCTGTGTGGTTGGTTAGTTAGTACACGCGATTTTTGTGTGAGTTGTTAGTTTTTGGCAGTCCAAAAAGGAATGAATGAATGATTGAAGAGAGGGGAGTACGTGTCCGTTTTGTGGTGTGCGAATGTGCGAACTTGTCTGTGAGATAAATATATTGAGATTTTAATCGACATTTCATCGTATCGACGTGATGAGGCATCGTTAACCAAAAGGAAGCTTTTTGTTGATTTTCATCTTTCGAAAGTAGGTTATTCAAAAGTTGGATTAATTTTATTGCTGGGTGTGACGTGGTGCTACTTCAAGAACTGCTATTTGAGTGTATGGAAGGAGGAAGGAGTATTTAAAAACATTTAAAAGGCACAAATGTCATCATGATTGGCTGAAGAAGAGGAAGAAATTGTGGACATTGAGTTCACTAGGAAGAAACGCGTGTCGAAGGGTGCCAGCTAGCTGTCGTGGGGTCGTGCCAGGTCATCGGGGGAAAAGTTGGAAAAATATTGAGTTACAAACTATTTTTTTTACCAATGAATAGGAATTGCGACAAGAAGATTTTGAATGTAAACAAGTGCAAAAATAGGATTTCCTTTGTTATGTTTCCAATCATGGCTGTAATTAAACCGGGTTCATTTCCACATTCGAGAACTACTGCTAGATTTTGTACTTTGTGTATTAAAGAAACAATCAGGACATGACATGTCAAAATGAGATGAATGAATTAAGCTGAACGCCTGTTATAAAAATATATTATACATTAAATATATACATCAACCCAATCAACAATATTTAAACGAAGACACATGGTGCCAAGAAACACAAAAGAATTTCCATCACCTTCAAGTTTTTCCACCCACCCGTTTCCCAAAGGACTATTAATGGGGATAACCTGAAGTAATTGGTCAAGTAATTACGTATAGCCTCTAATCCTGTTAGAAAAATAAATTCTCCCGACCCTTGACCAGTCTAAGTGTTCTTACTCTCCTTCCCTTAACACGATGATTAAAATGGGGTCTTTCCGGAGTTATGTGGACCTGGAAGAATATGAAATGAAGGTAAATGGTTGCTAAATTAGACAATCTATAGATTTAAATTACAGAAAATATACATAAAGTTGTTTCAACATGGTTTTTACAGATTCCCGCCCCTGTTAATGGTTCCTTCCTCCAGCCTAAGTTTATTCCCGGCGAGCTGGTCATCGCCGAAGCGACAAATGCCTTGAAATTCACCTCTTTATCAAAAACGAAGGGCCTGTCTGGTTCACTTTTTGTGTCCTGTTAACGGTTCCTTCCTCCAGCCTAAGTTTATTCCCGGCGAGCTGGTCATCGCCGAAGCGACAAATGCCTTGAAATTCACCTCTTTATCAAAAACGAAGGGCCTGTCTGGTTCACTTTTTGTGACCAATGCCCGAGTAGTATTTGTCTCTTCCGATCACGTCTGTTCGGAAGACTCCTTTCCCCTCCTCAGTATAAACACACTATGGTACTATGAAAGCAACTCCAAATCAACCTCATCCGCCTCCTCTGCTACTGTAAAGAAGACAAAAAGAAGGGTCAAACTCGGGCCTATGAAGGCTTCCTTTTCCAACTCGAACTTTTCGTCCCCTTATCAACTCATATCCAGCTACCAAAACTCATCAGCTAATCTTTCTACTTCCTCCTCCCATCAACTGATCCCCTCGTCGGGTTCCATGAGAATACACGAGCTGTTCCTTATTTGTTCTAATTTTCGAACCCTTCGAATTAGTTTCAAATTTTCCCCCATTGATCAGGGCCTTCGGATATGCAATGCCATTATTCATCACACGTTTCCGCAGCAATTGGAGCGGTTGTTCTACTTTGATTTCTGCAAAGCGTACAACGCTCAGTACACAGCTACCCTGCAAAATGGAGGAGGAATTTCAGCTGGGCTTGCAAGGTCATTTACCATTCCATCCTACATGGATAAGGGAGACTGGCTGCGGGAATTGAATTTAACGCGAACGACACCCGGAGGATACCGAATAAGTGGAATCAACGAGGGTTTTCAGCTTTGTGGATCCCTGCCAGAATGGATAGTGGTTCCGTCCGATGTCAACGACGCGAGGGTGATGAACCTAGCTGAAAAACTGAAAGGCTGTCGACCTCCTCACTGGACATGGGGAGATTCCCGAGGAGCAGCCATTCTTATAATGGGAAAGTTAAATAATGAGCAGGACTCTTCTGCGGAAAATTCCTTTTTTGAAAGTTTACGTAAAGTACACCCCAAAGGAATGCAGCCTTCCATTCATGATCTAGACACGGTGGTAACGCTCAAAGAAATTCGACAATCTTTCGTGGCCTTAATGGAGCTATGCTGTCCTGAATCTTTGGCACAGTATCAGGACGTTGACTCGAAATTTTATTCTGCACTAGAGCATACTAAATGGTTGCTACTGATAAGCAGAACTCTGGGAAAATGCAAGGACGTCATGGACGCCTTTGTCGAACAGGGAAACGCCATTGTTTTTCAAGGTACCGCATTTTCTTCCATTCTTGATGTCACGGGTCCCATGTTCATAGTTCATAATTAATTTTTCTATTTTTTGCAGAACAAGAAGGTCGGGATGTAGCTTGCCTATTTAGTTCCCTGCTCCAAATATTGGTCGACTCACGTTTTCGCACAGTAGCTGGATTTTTTTCCATTTTGCAAAAGGAATGGGTTGCTTTTGGTCACCCCTTTCACTCCACGCACCTTCACACTAGTCCGGTATTCCTCCTCTTTCTCGACTCCGTGTACCAGCTTCAGAATCAAAATCCACTTGACTTTGAGTTTAACGAAAGGCTTTTGAGTAGCCTTTGGGATTCCATGTTCGATTGTACCACTGGAACATTCCTTTTCGACTCCCCAGAACAGCGTAAAAGAATGGAGTTGTGTAAAGACTCTACTGCCTGGATTAGCATTTTTTCCAGTGCGAACAGCAGTGTATCCGGAGAAGACCTACCAACTGGATCTTCCCCAGCATCTTCACCTTCTCGGCGAGAGCAAATATTTCAAAAGACCATAGTACCTCGTTCCCTGCTAAATCCTCTCTACCGAGTCAAGTCGTTACTGACCACTCCTCAAGCAGGTCATCAACATCTGTTTCAGCAACATATGCCTCCACCTTCACCTAGCAATACTCAACTTTTGCCTTCTTGCAACTCTCTCATGTGTGACCTATCCTTCTGGGAAAATCTTTATCTTCACCGAACACTAGAGGTTACGCCTATGATAGTTACCAGTGCAGAGGGCTTTGTAATTAGTGATCCTATACAAGTGACTGGGCGAACAAGTGCCCAAGCTAGTCCAGCTATGTCTACGCCGTCACCTTCCCCCTCGTCAAAATTTTACTTTCCGCTCCCTGCCCTCGTTGACAGTTACCAACAGCGACGAAGACCAGGACGGGATACTTTGCACGAATTGGGAATTGTGGAAGAGCTTCTTCAAAATGTTGGCGCAACAACCAGATTTCAACAGCGGGCTCATTCGTCCTCCTCCGCGTCAGGAATGCCGGCATCGTCCTCCTCTGCTGGCCTTCTTCAACAAAGACATGCTACTTCTGCTGCTGCCATACATCATCATCCCCATTCACATGGAGGCAGCAGAAGTAGATTTTTATCCGCATCATCAGCCACATCTCCCACAGTTGGAGGTGGGGGCTACAACAGTAGTGCTTCCAGATTACTAGCCACTAATTACAATTACGGCAGTGCTTCCACTTTATCTTCTGCAGCAGCGTCGTCGTCGTCACCGTCAGCCTCATCCCCGTCTAGAAGAAACCCATTTATGAACCCTTTGACGAGCACGTCGACGTACACTTCTTCGTCATAGTGAATTTTACATTAAACTATCAGTTTAGCTTTATCTCATCTTCTTTTTTGGAATAATACGTGATGATCAAAATGATCATTTTATTTTTTAAACGATGATCAAAATGATAAACTAACTGCAATATATAAACGGTATTACCTATCGATAATTATATGTAATGTCATCCTGAGTGACACATTATTAACTTAACTAGGCAAAATTGTTTTCAAATTAATGTTAGTATGATTTGTTATCTTAATTTAACTGTGGTGCACACACACGCACTTAACGACAACTGCTGCTTTAGCAAGAACTGTGATCTTTATCGAAATTTTTCATCTCTTGACATTACTTCTCTTCCTGCATTTATTACGGTAAAACAAATGACTGAATTGTAGAGGCGTTGTCACCATTTTTATGCAGTTTACTTACTGTACACGTCAGAAAACGATGGGCTTCCTCTGTTAATTACTCGCGTACTTTTCCTATGTCTTGTTATCTATTTTTAAAGTAAGATTGACTGTTATATTCGTTGCTAAATAGATTTCGGAATAGAATTAACTATGAATGTAGGAACATTCGAATCACTATACTAACGATATCATGTACCTTGTAACATCTATTAACTATCAAACTCCAGTGAAGCCAACAAAAATGTCAACTGATCAAAATATTCACACATGCATAATAATAATAATAAGGAAAATCAGCATGTATGCCTTCTTTACTCTTAATTTTCAAATATTTAATTACTAATAATCTTAATCCAACTACACAGCTGCAGCAGCAAAAGCCTAATAACCATTAACCACCTATTTACCTAAATGCATATGCAATTACGTAGGTAATTAAGAAGTAATATAATAATTAACACACACACATACAACATTGTATATAGTTTTATGGAGAAAAGCGTTTAAAGATATATTATATATGTATGCACACATCAGTTAGTGTAATTACCAATTAAGATATTGTGTAGTCACCATAGTAAATATTCAAAAGTTCAATTTTATTACTAAATAAAATGCACTGTTAATTTAGTAAAAAAAACAAAAATAATTAAATAACCGGAAAGTAAATGAAGTGAGCAGAGCGAACAAAACAGCAAAAATAAAACTATATATGCCAAAATTAATTGAACTAATTGTGTTTTCATATATTTATTGCCTTTTGCAACAATCATCATCATCACCAAACAACAATATTTTTTTTATTATGATTACGGTTCCAAATGTTACTTTGCTTTAATTATAAATCAGTTTTTTATTCATATATTTTCATTATAAATATAACATCATACAATTAATATATAAATATTATCACGACGAGAGAAAGTCTATAAACATTTTACTTTTATTCCTCCTGTCTCGCCAAATAAAATATGATGCATTGATGATGTAAAATGTTTCAATGTAATGTAGGTCCTTTAATTAGGAGAAAAAGCAGCAAGTAGTAGTAGTAGTAGTAGGACAATTATTATCGCGCGGGGGTTGGTTTTTGGGAACATATCACTACCGCTGCTTAGTTCATGTCTTGTTATGTTGTACTTGTACATCATAGAACATGATCAATGTGAGAGGGTTACACAGAGAGGGTTCATTTCTGATTTGTAAATGTTACTGTTTCTATTAACCTGTGTTTATCCTAAATATTTGTGTAGTTGCATAGTTTTTTTTTAAACTTTACCAGGCGTCACAATAATTATTAGTTGTAAAAAAGCATTAATTAGGATCCTTAAAATACGTTCATATTTTGTCCTTACTTAATTTTACAGAAAAAAAAATACGAAAGATAAAAGATAAAGAAATACGACAAAAACAAGGTACATATCTTAAAAGCAAAATAAATCAACGGTAACGTCAAATTGAAGTTGAAGATAAAAAACAATTCAAGATAGGCAATAAAGAGTTTCTTAACAATCTGAAGATGAGATTAAGTTTTTTTAGGAATAAAATATGACAACGGTAGCAGTAATTATTATTAAATAGTTATTTCAAACAATATTTAATAATGGTTCACAATAACAATCTTTAAGTTAACAAGTTGTCAGCTTGTTGGGGAAGTACTCATACTATTATTTTTGTAATGTAATATAGCATCTAGAGATTTAAATATAATATAAGCACAGTCTGTTTTTGCATGAAGTACATACAAGTCATCATAATACGGTAACAGTTCTTGATAATTTAATAATTTTACAGTATTTATGTAATATTAGTGATATAATAATAACAATTGTCAATCAATAGTTAACAATGCCACACTGATACTCTTTCCTATATGACGAGTAATATAATATTGACACTTAAATTATTTTTTCTTGCATTGTTGGTAGTACAATATTAATATTTAATTAATATAAGTTTTACATCGGTATTACAATCATTTTCATTTTTGTTATTACCTTGACAATAATAACCACAGCGAGATAATGATAATAAAAAATAGAAGAACTTGCCTAGCATGTTGTTGGTTTCTTTGTAGTAGTTATTGATGAATGAACGAACGGTAGTGCATGTATATGATAAAGATCTATTATTCAAATATGTAGGTATTAAATTTAATCCACGGGGTCAAACGTTACACACCAATAGCATGTAAGGACTGAAATTCATTCTACTTTTAGGTGATTGTTAGCGTATCTGCTGATACGGAAGCGGATAAAGCTGCCGTAATGAGGGAAGAAGGTGTAACTGTGGTCACTGTCTCATTGTCATGATGATGATCATCGTGATCGTGGCCGTGGCATCCTCCGGCACCGTGGTCATGGCCACCTACATAAATCTCTAAAAGGCTCATAACGGTAAAACCTGCCACAACAAAGAGAAGCTGGGCCAGTCCTTTTCCAGAGAACCGGGCCCGTTCTCGAAGCACAACCTCAAAGAAAGCGACATACAGTAGAGTTCCGCCCGCCAGCGTTTGGAGAACGGCAACCAAGGTATTTTCAGTCTGCGAGCCTTGCGGTGCACTTACAATCTCGGTGATAATTGTTCCAACGGCGATGCCCAAAGGGGTCATCAGTGCAAAGCTGAGAACGTAGCGAAATTTGAAGGATGGAGAAGAAGAGGTACTGACAAGGGTGCAAGGTGACGAGGAAGCGTTGCGTACCTCCATACCCAGACAAAATGCGATGACCAATTTATGGGCCGAGATAGCGGCGCAGAGGTACCAAACGTCACCAGCATTACGACCGAGGCCAATGGAAAGACCTTCGAGACCAGCGTGAATGGAGAGGGCAACCAGACCTACAAGGGAACGAAGTGTCGCAACAAGGCGGGCTTTATCGTCCTTCTGAAAATGAACAGTTAAAATGTCAGCGCTGATTGCGACCAAAGTCGATTACAATATAATTTACATGTAGTCAGCACTTACAGTAGATGTAATGACTCCATGTCCTTTGTCCTCTGAGTTGTTGGCAGAGTTGTTACTGGCGGGAAATAGTTTGACTTGCTGTTCCATTTCCAAAGAAGTCTGGTGGTTATTGTGATGGTGATGACTATGATGATGGCTATGATTATGATTATTATGGGAATTGCTGTTAGTTAATGAATACTCCCCAGATCTGCCACAACTGCTTCCCTCCTTAGCAAAAAGGTACACTGCTGCCGGTTCATCACAACGGTTTGGAGGCTCCTCGTGGTGAACATGAACTCCATGATTGTGCCCATCTCCTCCAGCGGTGTGTCCATGTCCCAAAGCGGCATGAACATCGTGACAAACAAGACAATGCGCGACTTCCTCAACAAAGTAGACAAGGAAAATGCCCAGACATAAGGACATTTCAGGGGTGAAACGAATTTCCGGCCATAGCTGCCGTGCCTTTAAAAAGTAATTAAACCATAAACCCAAAATTAAAATTTAGACGTTGATCTTGGCCATGTATGTTGTATGAGAACCATGCACCACAGAAAATCTTTAATAAAATTTTAACAAGTAATCTTGCAAGTGAAATGGTTACTAATACTTGATCAGTACTACCATTAATAAACTATTTTGTGTTACCTCTGGAAGAATATGAACGAGCGACGTAGCAATGAGAATTCCTCCTCCGAACGAAAGAAGCAAAGATAGAGCAAACCGGGGAAAATTGGCAAAGACTCTAAAGGCTGGGAGGAGGCCACATACTAGTGATCCAGCGAAGATTACCGCAATGGACACACATTTTGCTATTATTATCTCCGACATTTAGACTCAATTTTGAAAACTACGTCCCGCACCCCTCACTATATAATTTACTATTTCATTAACATAAAGAAACAGCCAAAACGGAAACTACTTGTTTACTCCTCCCAAATCCAGACACGAAGTGGAAACTCCAATTCCGTCAAATTATCACCGCCAAATCACTACAATTCACAGCAAAGCGTTCATCCAAAACCACACCGCGTTACTCGTTTACATTCATATAATGTTTAACATCAGCAATTCCTTCGTTCTTAGTTATTTTCATTCACTGTCACAACCATTACACTCCATTTGTCTTCTTGTCATTTGTTGTTCCATCCGCCCTCTCCGATGCCCTTAATTAAAGGTATTTTGTATCCCAATGACCTCTGAACGTCCATTCAATAAACTTATGCCATTTCTAACAACGGAATTCTTCCGTGCTTAGCTTAGCATTCACAATTTTAAAATATTTCTTATCAAATCTTTCCTTTCCCGGCAGTTATGAGTCGTCTTCCTCTTCCTGCTGCGATAACCAACCCGTATAAAACCGAAAACAACAAAAGAATCAATATTAATGATTAAATCCAGTTTGAGTAAATTACAAGTAGCTCATTTGCCTTCTATTTCTACTCCATTTAAATTTGAAGTTCCTCCACAACAAACTTAATACATACTTCACTCCATAATATCACGCACGCACCAGAACTAGTAGTAGTGGTAGTAGTAGCGAAGAAGTTAGTAGTAAGTAGTAGTAGTGCACCAGGCTACCAGGCCAAGAAATTGGCTCGTTTTTGGGGGATTCAGATTCAGTCAGTCAAACAGAGAGATAGGCGAATACAAAAACTACAAACAGGCGTAAAGGCAAGAGAGAGAAAAGGAAATCGAGAGGAGTGAGGAGCGAAAGACGGCAGCAAAAAAAAATTGTACTCGTACAACTCGTGTGGCTGGTTGTTTAGTAAGTAGTGTGCGGAGCTCGTTTTCGTTTACTTTTTTACAACTTGCATGCAACCTCGCATCATCATCGCAAAGCAAAGCAACAAGGCAAAGGCAAGTTTATTTATCAGTATCAGTAGTAGTAGTAGTAGCAGTATAGTACTAGTACTTGTTGTGCACGACGGCGACACAGTGCAGTGCGGTGGTGGTGGTAAAGCTAGCTAGTAAATAGGAGGGGACCTTCACTACAGAAGAATGTTGTTGTTGTTGTATTTTGCACCCGGACGATGAATTCGAGGTGTTAGATGACTGGTTAAAGTTTAACCAGCCAAGTCATAGGGTTTTTTGGTAGTTAAAAAGGACACTTGTAAGTAGAGTTGACGTTAACTGAAGTTAAGACTCATTTGTCATTTAATGCCAATGACGGGTTGACAATTAATTCAAAACCTCAAATAGTCGTGCTTGTTACTTGTTACGAGATAATTGAATAGACGAATTTCTGAGGGGTTAGTTATTTTGTCGGATTTAAAATTTTTATGAAATGGCGTCGAAGCAGATCAGCCTCTGCACATGAAATGAAGGGTATTAAAAATGTGATTACTACAGGTTATGAAGACAACGAAAATGGTTAATAGGGATAAATTGCACGCAGAGGAAGCAGCAGGAATATTTTGATTGGATTATTTGTAGCGACAGCTAGGTAATACCAAT
>JAHZNE010002777.1:0-24980 GCA_027744055.1 Callyntrura sp. NNG-2020 | reverse complement strand
AAGCAAAATTTAAAAAAGCTATGTTTCCAACTTAATGCATGTATTCAAAGCAAACCCTGTGCCGTTTACACACCCTGATTACCATACAGCCCGTATGTACCTCATGAACGCTTTAGTAATTAGTAGTATCGGAGGTGGGTTACTTTTTCTTGACATCAGAGAAATTTAATTTTAAAGCTAATTTGAATTCCCTGTGTAGTGTTTCTTTTACTAAACACAATGAAAACGGTATGTCATAATGGTAAATCCTCAAAGTGCTCTACAATCAAGCTTTGGGGTGCCTGTGTGACGACACAAACGTAAACTTTGACGAGGTAAATATTGCTCTCTTGCATACAACTATAGTTGACGGCACCTATTTCAAAGTAAATTGTGTTCCATATTATGCCAATACCTAAACTTCCTTCTACAGGCAAATACAGCGAAAATACCTCATGAAAATACAACACGCATGGCAAAGAGAAACATCAAACATTTGAGGCACATCTGCAGAACACACAATGTGGACTTTGCATTTAACACGATGAAGAAACATTGCCGGTCGGGGTTTTTTGTCCTACTTGATCTCCCGGTTGGATAAACTGTTGCCTAAAAAGTTTCCAAATGTTGAATGTCAAATACTCCATGGCAAGCGAGCATTTATAACGTTACATAAATTATCATACATTTTATCATAACTCTCCTCTGAGAGCTGTCCGTGTGAAAAATATCTTGATTCATCGTTGCGAAAAATTGGGATTGTTTTACATTATTTCATGCATGGTGGTAAAATGTAATTGTACGGACGTATATACTCTCTTTAGATATACATATGTGTAGTGTATCTTCCCTGTTGTTACTACATTACTCAGCATTAAAAACATTTGAGAATTTCGTGCCTATATTGAACTTGAGACGAGTTTCTGGCGTCATGTGTCATTTTCATCTTGTATTGACATCATCATCGTCGTCACTGTACTCTCTGTACTCCTCTACTCTAAATTTTTCCACCAGAGAAAAAAAAGAGTTTTAAAGTAATTATGTATATATGTGTACTGTTGCAAAACACACTATGCTATAAAGTAATGTTTCTGTATATTGTTCAATACAGAGGACAAATTAAGAGACCAAACAGTAAAAATGCCATTGTCATTGTCAATTGTCTCTCTCTAGATTGTGCGACAGGAAGCGTTTACAAAAAACCATGTTTTAAACATGTTTTACAAATCTTTGAAAAAGACAGGATGTCAGTATGTAACCAGCCAAATCATATCTTGTAATCAAATCATCTTTCAATTACTTTGAACGGTTTCTAAATTTATGTCATAACGGCACAACTTTTGTTTTATGTATTGTATATTTCGCAATTCACATACCACATGCTTATGTATGTACTTGTTGGAGCAGGATCTAACCAGAAATTGCTACCCACTATAGAGACTGTAGTTGTTGCCCTATTATTACATGTATCAATGCGTCAGGTTTTCCTGTTTGATGCTCTTTGCCTCCTAGCCCGAAATATCTATACGGCATTTCGAACATGCTTTCTTTCCTTTTCCAGAAGAGAAAATAATTTGTGTCTTGTTCCAACTATTGTTCCATGATGCCGGGTTCTATTTTGCTGTTCCGTAACGATGTCTTTTTTTTGTTTCAGGGAAAACAATAACTAGTTTGGAGAGCGTTTGTGGGAAACAAAAGCAATGGTTGTATCATCACCACCACCGCCGCCGCCGCCAACTACTGTGGACTGTATGCTGCTGGTTTCCTGTGTACCACTTTTCAGACACTCAACCGTTCGTGGAATGTTTTGACAGGCGGTGTATGTGAGACTGCCAACAACTCATCTTCTTTCTCTGATTTGATTAGCAAGTTGCAAAATCCAATGCTGTAAGTTTCGTAGTTTCCTCCATTTTCGTAGTTTCGTACTTTCAGTTAGCGAAAGTTCAATTTTGTATTCTCAATCACAAACCGTGTGTGTACCTACCTGCCTAGACAGAACAAACACACTCATAATATTCTATATGTACGTTCTTTCCTACTATTAAAGTTAACTCACAGCATCTCCACACATTCAACATTTTTATCCTTTATAATTTTTGCTACCCATCGCTTGGTTGTGTCTCTTAACAAACTCCTCCGTCTCCGTCATATCCGTCCAAGTTTTCCTTAATTCTGAAATTTTCCAAAACACAATTCAATCTCCCCCACCATTCCCACTTGTAGTTATCTCTGCTAGCTATATATACATATTAGTATAGGTACCTAATCTGTAATCGCATTCAACATCAATGTGACGGTAAAATTTTCCATGTAATGTTTAATGGGCAGAAAAATATCAAGTATCCCACACGCTATTGTCTTTGATCTCCATGAGTGCAGTGTTCATAAGTATAAGCACTCTTCGCAGCAAACTTTTAAATATAATGCGTGAAGCGAGACCGAGTATGTGCTTCTTCATTTAACCCATAATGCGAATCGACTTCACATTTTCACCATCATCATCATCATCATAGCAGAATCGCATCAAATTGCTTGTTTTTGGTCGGTGTTATTTTCTTGGGTAATAGTGGGCGTACAGAAACACAGGAACAGAAAATACATGAACTGGTGGGCAACATGATACCGTAGTAAGTTGTTTGTTGCATCATCATTTCAATGAATATATCTAACCTTTTTTACCATCTTTTCGAATTCTCATCCGTTGTAAAATTATTGAAACGCCCGCCCTCGTTATGGAGGAATAGACTGTTCGTGAGTGTGTGTGGCGTCGTATCGTTGACGCTTGTACGCGCTAGTAATTTTAATGTCAGTGCAACAATAATACAAAATACAAAGGCATATATAAAGTTGTGATAAAAACAAAAGAGCGAAAGCACATCTTTTTTTCTGCTGCTGCTATTGTTGGTTTCTGTTAGCTCGAGTAAAAACTAAAACCCATTACTTTAGCAGGTGGCAAATAGCAGAGAGGTTGATGATGTTACTTCAAACGAGCAACCACCATACCCCACTACTGCACACTGCACTAGTAGTGACGCTGCAGGCGGGGTTGTAGAAGAATTAGACGGTCAAAATATACTTAATCGTTGTTATCTGTAACGTACTACTACTGCTGCACGGCAGCAGGGCACAGGCACAGTAACAAAATGGATCTTCATTTTTTCAGCGTAACGCAACTAATACACAGAAAATATCGCTCTTCTGTAGTTACAGCTTATTAGTAAATTTACATTTACCTGTGCGTGTAATATACCGTCTTGGTATCCGTACGAAAAGAGCAGGACGATGATCATGATCATGACTGAAGAAAAAAGCATGTCTTGCTTTTTTCAAGGGAAAATGTCAGATGATGACTTGAAATAATGATGATCATCATCGTGATGATAATGATGTATTATAATAGTATCATGGAATCGCACAATAAATAAAAATGACGTGATCTTTTTTGTTGTTGTTGCGTTTTTGTGTGCAATGAGTGTTGAATCGTTTTGTGCATAGAAAAGTAATAATGTTTCAAGTGAATACAATGCCATATTGGTGCAAAAAGCACTATGATCTTGCTTCGACTCGACAAGTCGACTCACCGTCGTCGTCCCGATATATTTTGCGTAGGTAGAAGATAACCTATATGTGTGAGGTACCTGTGCAGAAACGGGAAAAGTGAAGAATAAGATGCAGATGGAACGAAAGCGCAGTATTATTATATATTTTCAAAATATACCAAGTGCTTACATGTTTTCAATGGAGACGACACATGATGATGATGAGTTTAGACAAACGGAAGTTTTTCAAGTTGTTGTGGTTTTTCTTGCAAGAACACATAATCATCGTCAAAATGATCATGGGTGAACGCATGCATGATACATGCAAATAGTGGCGGAGCTACACACAAGTACGTCCAAGCACTAGCAGTTAATAATAATAATAATCATATAGCTATTTATCATGGACATGGAGGTAAACATTTTTTTGATAACGCCTTCTGTTGTTCTAGCTTTCTAGTAGTTTACGAACCATATTGTCAGTTAAGAATCGAATCGGAAAAATTTAAAAGTAATGCTTAGCAGTGCGGATGACTGACATAAAAATGGTTCAAATGAAACGATATGGAGGAAGCACAAGCGAAACTTAATATAACATGAAAAATAAGAGACACGCCGCTTGCTCGGCTTTGTTATGTTGTCTATTCTGTAGTTGCGACCTTTTCAGGCAGTTTTGAAAGACTAATGTGCGTTGTAATACTTACAAGTTGTGCAAGATCCCATGACATAGTTATATATGTGAAATTGATGCGAAACCCTGAAGACGTTAAATCATCTTGAATGCTACGAAGGAACACTAAAAGGTCGTTAACTTAAGTTGAAGGAGAGCAAGAGAAAACAACAAAATAACATGGCTTTCATGTGACTCATTGCCTTTGTTGTGATAGATAACATAAGTATGGCCCCGCCATAATATTAAATGTAACCAGAAATACGGTTTGACCTCAACCTGCTGTTGTAACAACGCTATAAAATGATGAGAGGAAAAGACAAATTCCCGGGTAGTTGGAAACAACAGATGGTTCTTGCACAAATTATTTGTGGCGGTCTCATAATAAGTTTTTTCTTCTAAATTTTATCTTCATCCCAGTAAGAATAGAGACAAGCATGCTTCTACACGGTCAACATTGTCAGGATGTTACTGTGTGTAATGCAACGTTGGGGTTTCTTGATGAAAATTCATCATCTTATACATGATATCCTTTACAATTTTCTACAGGTTTCGCATTGAGGTTATCAGGATTGTCACAAACAACTCAAATATATTTGACAACAATACACTTATACATTGACATTGAAGAGGACTAAAGAAAAACTAGGAAGGTGATAGGTGATGATTATTGATAGGTTTCACCACGTTTGCAAATCAGCATTTACTAAGGAGTGGATTGGCAACGCATACATGCTGTGACTTTGAAAATAAATGGTGCCCAGGAAAAAAACAAGAAAAGGAAATGTGTCAGAACTTGCGAAAGAGTAAAATTATCTTGAAACACTGCCACAAAAACTTGAACACCTCGAACTAGACTCGGATAGGATAATACTGAGTTACGAAATGGCTTATCGGCAATGTAGGAATAGACAATTTAAAATTGTCTATATCATATCATCAGCAATCATTTTACCACTGTTTCATGCCGGACACAATTGGAAACTGTCGGAAACTGTACACAAGTGTGATTCGTAATATCTACACAATAACGCAGAGTGGGGGTAAAATTCCACTGTATAAAAAAACCAGCATCAAATACTGTATTGCCTACGGCGTACTAATATGTCGAAACCAAGTTGTCAAAAGTCAAAATATACATCTTTGTAGTAAATGGAGTAAAGACGCAAGTCAAACTCAAACCTTTTAAATGTATTTATGCCAAATAGCCTTTGCGGACGTTTGATGTTGCTGTTGTTTTCTGTTACACAAACAAAATTTGTTGTATACCTATCACTCTCTTTTCTCTCCACCTTTTGATGACATAAATGTTGATGTTTGGCAACTGGTACTACGAACAAGTCGGCGTTTGTTTGATTGTTTTAAAAGTTTGATCACTCAACCGTACCGTGTGTGCGTTTCAATCCAATATTACTACGGCTAAAATTTTGCTTTACTACTTCGGCTCGTCAGGCTTGATGTTCACTCACTCAGTACATGATTCAACCGTGACGTGCATACTTTATCCTGCTGGCTGGCTATTCTGAATATTCTGTTGGACGAACACAAGAAATATTCGTTTTTTTACCGAACGCTCTACCGATCCGCACACATTTTCTCAATTTTTAAAGCTGATTCGAATAATTTGTAACATGACTAAACCAACGCTTGATGAATCGAGTAATACGAAAATAATGCTAATGGGCCCTGTCGTGCTATATTGACAAATAAACGTGCATTGGTTTGTTTCATTTTGTTTTTAGTTTTCAAACTTTTTATGCACCGTGCACCTCAATTACAACGCGACATATTTGACGCTCGCTTGTGCAGAAATTCTGTCTCTTTTCACCTCACACCCCACTCGTTTGGTTGTCACACAGGGTAAAAAGCAGTAAAGGAAAACGGGAACGACAGAGAGAACTTTCATGCGTTGAGTATATTAAAAAGAGTCCCTATTTTTTATGACATGAACAACGCACGTCAATAAAAGTCAACAATCCATATGAAAGAAAACACGTCCTTTTTTCCTTTTGACATTGCAATAAATTCTACGAGCCATTTTCTTCCCTCATTTTGTCGTCGTAAATAAGGTTTTATGAGGAGAAAAGCAAGGGAATCTTACCAAATGTAGTAAGTGTAATTTGCCTTCACACTACCACCATACCATCGTTTCAAAGACTGGCTCGAAAAAAGAGGAAAATCGTGATGATGAAATAAACTTTAAAATCAATGAAAACGATCTCTGTTGATTGACCTCGTCCCTGAAAGCAATCGATCGATCGCGTTTTCTTCATCATCACAAACTACTTGATCAAAGCCGATTATGAGAAGAATGCAAAAAAATCATCATGCTCGAACGTCCTCGTCGTATCGATGAATTTGAAAACAATTTTCGGTTTTGAAAGACTGTTTCACAATTGAACCTGTAAAATATTCAGTAATATACGATTTTAAACTATTTACTTCAATAATCTTCGTTACAATCATACAGAAAATACAAAATTACTTTTATGTGAAACAAGGAAACGAAGTAAAGAGAGAACAGCGTACAAAGTCCCTCAAAATAAAATTTTTAATAATAGAGTGTCCCATTGGAACCTGAAATGTTCTACGCTTTTCTTCAATTGACTCAAAGTAGTTACAAGCTTCCTCTAAATAAAATTTCTCCCTCTTGTCAACGATGCTTACAAGGCGAGCTATATAAACGTAATTTCTAGTCGATTCATGACAAATATTTTACCTACACGTGTGTGCATTGGTCGTGTAACTGGAACACACGAGTAACAAAAGTCAAACCGTAGTATTTACATCTAATTGAAAGTGGAAATGGAGGCATTTAATGATCCGTTGAATGACCGAGTCGAAAAGTTTTTTTTCCTCAAAGTTTTAAAACAGCACTGTGCTGCATTATCTATCAGAAAGGAAATGGGATATGTAGTAGGTACAATAAGTTGTAAGTAGCTTTCTGTTCAAAACGTAAAGAGCAGATGGTCATCCTGCTTTTTGTTCCCTCTCTCTGCCTGTCTTCAACTTGATCGCGTTCTCGTCTTGTAATTTTTTAACCCCCTTTCTTCTACTACCGATAAGCTGTTGTACGACAATTCTACCAAATAACAATAATAACAGGGTTAGGTTTAAAATTGTAGGAAAAAGTTCTTTTGTGTGCAGAGAGAGGATGATGATAGAAACTTAGGAATCTTGAACAGTGGAGGAGGGAATTTTACTGTAATGATCAATGGAAATGGTTTTGTGAGAAAATCCTTTTTACACAAGTTCCATACAAAATAGAAACGAAATATACACGACCTACAACCTAACTCAAAAACACACCTGGACAGATATATATATAGTTAGTAGCTTTTACCTTACTTGTGTGCTTGGTATGAGCATCGAGCACTAGGACTAGGACAGATATGTTTTTGGTGGCTATTGTAGCTCAATACATCTCTTGTGGACATTTTTGCTTGGTCTTTTATTGAATGGAAAAAAAGATTACTCCACACTCCACACATATACTCAAGAAGTCTCTCACAAAAAGGACCCTTTAAATTAAATAAGAAGTAGCGTGCTTTTGAAAGCATGCGTAAAGAAAGTAAAGCTTGTAATCTTTTCATTCATTTCTCTTCTTTTTGGATAGTAAGATTGAGTTGAATGTATGAGCATCGAGCACTAGGACTAGGACAGATATGTTTTTGGTGGCTATTGTAGCTCAATACATCTCTTGTGGACATTTTTGCTTGGTCTTTTATTGAATGAAAAAAAAGATTACTCCACACCCACACTCCACACATATACTCAAGAAGTCTCTCACAAGAAGGACCCTTTAAATTAAATAAGAAGTAGCGTGCTTTTGAAAGCATGCGTAAAGAAAGTAAAGCTTGTAATCTTTTCATTCATTTCTCTTCTTTTTGGATAGTAAGATTGAGTTGAATGAATAAAAAGGGTCTTTTCCTGTTACATACATGAAGTAACGTCCTTTGTGTTGTTGTCTTACAAGTTGCTGAAATGTTTGAGACATGCTTACTTTACTTACTTTTTTCTGGAACTCTCAAAGCCGGTTGTGAACTTTGTATACAGGTATAAAGCAAGATTTAAATTTCATCTACGAGGGTTAAAAAACGCTTCCGTATTCACTGACAAATACTGAATTGTAACACATGAAAATATAAGATACAGAATTATGTTTTCCATTGCAGCATAATGCTCTGTGGCCTGTAGTTGCAGTTGGTACTTTTTTTGAAAACCATCTTGCATCTACACAATGTATTTTTTATTTAACTATCTGTTACTAATTCCTTTTTCAAAATTAAAAAATATGCCTAAATGTATCATGTTGGTTCCTGGATTTTTTGTATAAAAATTTTGTATTTGTCATCGATTTCAATGTTGTTTTGTACGTATATTGTTGAGCATAAGATTCGATTTGCCACAAGAACCCACCTAGCTTACACATGAATAATAACATAACTGTAAGAAGTGGGCTTTTTGAGAACATCAGTAGTCAGTAGCAGTTTTGGTGCAGCTAAGACATTTTTTTCATAGTTTACAGTTTATGGTAAAAGAGTTTATAGTATTCCGTTTATATTGTTCCGTAATAAATGTATAAAAAGTTGAACTGTTGGTAAAGTTATAGAAGCGACAGCACCATCTCGTCGATTGCCCTTGTACCATTTTACGATTGCATGTCATGTGGTGAAGACGCCAAAGGTAGGCAATACATTTCGTGATAAGATGAAATTTTACTCTCATGCACATTACGTACCCCATATTCCTATTTTTCGTCTGAAACAAAGCTGGAGAAATATAGAGCTGATATAAGGACACACATAAAGAAAACATTTACTACCTACTTCCGGCAAGAGTTCAGTCCTATTATTTGATGAACAAGAACGGGAAGTTTGTCTCTTATCGTGCCAGTTAACAGCAAGTCAAAAGTTTTTTATTAGCTTCGTATAACATAATAATAAAATAACATTAAAGCCAATTAACGTTATTTTGTTTCCGGTCCCGTCCACCTCCTAGCTTATTCATGAGTATGAATGAACTATGCACCATCATCATCGATGTCCCGCCATATATCATCATCATCTTATCACAGGTTTTGATGATCACTGCAAGCACTACCTTTTTAGGATGTGCCAGCATTAAACTGCGATCTGTTGTAGGAAGAAGGAAGAAAATACTTTCATATGTGTTTTCCTAACCTGTACTAAAATGCAGTGGGAAATATCGTCTGCCACCCTGTAAACTTGCATAAAATGTCACTCGTTTTGAATTTTATTGCGCTGCAGTTTTTAAAGATGAATTACTTCTCCATTATTCGTTATCTTCGCAAGAACAACTACGATGCAATGACAACATTCTTGCACACTATTCATTTTCAATGCCAAAACTTTCGAAATGAGGAAAAGTGAACATACTTTTATGTAAGGGAAAAGGGACGACTCCACTACGTAAACTTGCATTGCGTAACACAATGCTTGGTGGTTTATCCCGCAAAAAAGTGCATATTGTTTTGTCGACTTTTCGCCACCATTGCGATTTGAGAACCTAAAAATTTTATGGTGCAATTGATGTTATTTACCAACGTACCAAAGCTTGTGCTTGTATGTAATTATAAAATTAGAACGACGCTTTTGTAAAAAAAAGTAACAGCAAAATGTGTAATTTGAGTGCATTGTACCGTCTGCTACAAGTAACGGCATGACTTCTAGAGTGCGTGAAACGGTGAAAATAAAAGAGCAAATTTCTTTTGAAATGAGCGTCAGATGCAAAAAATTAAACGTCTGTGTGCTTGTAATCCAGATTGCTGCATGTATACGAAGGATTGGGGATACATCGCATAATTCACATATCACAACAAAGGGAATGCATATCACGTCACCACATATGTAGACGAACAAAATGCTCCTGACCCATGGTTCCGTCCAATTATATTTTATTTAGAATAGTATGTCTATACTATCAGCAAAATTCATTTGAACATAAAACGTTTTAATTACGATGAAGAAATATTTGTGACCACTTTACTAATGGTGCTACTGCTTTGTTGGTGTACTCTGATGGACAAGTACAATTACAATTATTGTTCGTTTTTATCTATTGTAAATGTGTAATTAATTACCAACCACGAATTAGAAAGAATTTCCATTGTTAAAATAAACTCGTAAAAATAGTCTAAGATGAATACAAACGTTCCCGACTGTTTTTAATATATATCTTACCTCACGTTACCCTATATTATTTTGTAAAAGTAAAATAATACAATTACATATTTTTTTTAAATTTCAGATTCGACTTAAATTACCAACGAAGCGCCTTCAGTCAGACTTTCAGATAGCCTAGCCCGGACGTTTTGTGAATGAAAAGCGAGACGACCTATATAAATGTTGAGTTTACCTTACGGTCGGTATCGGTTGCATTATTTTGAATACTGATTAATATTGCACTGGTCCCGGCCTTTTGGTACTCAATCCATCACTTTCAAATACTTCTTTGATAGGATCCTACCGTCATTTCATTCCTGACAATGCTAATAATATTATACTCAATATACTTTTTCCAGGTAAACAATTTATAGGAATAACTCTGGTGCTGTAATCAAACGCTATACTCTACCCCTCCACTACTACCCGTTGTCAATACATTTTCAGGATCAGAATCTAGGAGGATCCAGGCACTCGTTGCTGCTGGTAAACCACTAATCAAAAAAACTCGTCAGGTACTTACAGGAGCATGTATTAGTGGAGGTCGCGATTAGTTGCATTATTGGCTGTATGATTGTCAATTGCACTAGTCCCGGCCTACACTCGATCCATGAAATCAACAGGTTAGTCTACGGTGACAACACGATGGCCACAGGAAAGACTGCATTTGCGTTAAATAATGAAACGTGTTTATAAATGAAAACGTGCACAATAATGAAATGAGTAAAAATGATAAAACCTTAGATAAACAAAAATACTAAGGATAAAACAATTTAATTCGAATGATAAAAACATTGTTGTATTGTATATAAGAATTTCCTTTTATTATCTGATATCATGTCATCCGTATAGTATGACATACAACTTTGCTGTTACGTCTAATTATTATAATCATGTATTGATGTATACTGTAATACAATAATATATATGGAACCATTATTACTTTTTGTTACTTATGCTAATACCGCCACCTCAAACAATGAAATGGAAATAAATATAAAATATAGATACTTGGACTTCTTAAAATTCATTGCGATAATGATAATTTAATTAATTGATAATCATAAAAACCTGCAGTAAGCTTAGTTTGGTCTTACATCTAGATACAGGTAGCCAAGTTTTTCATTATTATGCTATGCTTAACATGGTATTACTTTGCTGAAGTAGACAATAATTAATTGTAGGTAATTAATTCTGTGATTATCGTGAAACCAAATTCTTATCATCTGGCCTTTTCAAAACGGCTAAAATAGAGAGAAACTCCTCAGGTATATGCGACCTGATATAATAATAGAAGCAAACCAAATCACTCTGCAAGTACTCAACACGCCATAGTGAGAATTTTCCAGCCTTTGATTTGTTTGTGGTTACTGAACAGTTTTAAAACTCACTATATCGTCGTAATGAAATGCTTTCGTACCACTTGTTACAACAGTATTAGTATTTAAAATAGTTTATATCTATAACACGTAACACAAAAATTGGGACATGCTATAAGACTGGTGGAAATGCCTTTTACAAATAAATAATAGTTCATCAATCTAGAAAACATGCTGAGTCGTCCTAACGCTAAGTTCATTTACAGTATCTCTCCGGATGACGATGCTATTCAGTTCACTAATATTAATCCATAAAAAATTGGATATTATCTGATGAAATCACCTCTTCTTTTTTGGTTGAATAAGTCCGATTGTATATGAAACTGTATAAATGAGGTATTTATTACTTTACTTACATTAATTATTACACAGTAGAAAATGACATTAATTTTCAAATTTTGTGGAATTTTTATGACCAAAATACTCCCCCACCGATGGATATTTAACAATTGGATTTTTGAGTTCTAAAATTGTTGTACCAAATGATCAATGTTTAATAACAATTTCTTAATTAGATAGTTTTTCATCTGATTTTAATACAAATCCTGAGTTTGATAAGTTGTCAGATTTTTGTAAGATCTTATACAAAATGTTTCCGTTTTATTTTTCCTACTTATGCAACCCTTGAGATATAGCAATCAGGTAAACTTAATAGTAGGTATTTTGTTTAGTTCTCGTCCGATTCTGATTCTGTAAAGGTAATTAAGTTTATATTACTTCATAAATCTGTTGGGCTATTTGACTCATTGGAGTAACCAATATTAGTTTGTTTGTCAGTATCAAGGGTATAAATATCAATTAAATGAACTGAAAAATAATACTCACCCTCTTCAGCATTCTGAAGCCATTCGATGAATTTCTTCATTTGCTCTAGGAATACACTCTTGCCTTTGGCGGAGTGCGATTCCTTATACCATTTCATGATTACGTCCTCCGACAACACATCAGCTGTAAAATAAATGCATTTGTTTACGGTTATTCAATTAGCAAGACGCTTAAAAATATAGCTAATGTTTAGTATATTTAGGCTGGCGTACTTTTGTACAGTAGGAGAACAATTTTCTGAAAAACTTTCATGAAGTTCATATTGTCGTAGCAGAAGTCCTGAATTCTCAACATGAGTGTCAGCTCGGCTCTTGGGGTATCGGCAAATGCCCCTAGGAGTGCGGCGTAGTTCTGGAAAAGAAAAGGTATACATAAACGATGAAGCACGAACACAGAAAAAACAAGTCGTATTAAGCAGTCCTATCTTTACATAATTTAATTTCAATTGCAAATAATAGTTACCTTAATGTGCTTCAAAGCTTGCTCGGCAACTAGCTCTTCCTTCTTGTTCCACTCAACAGCTGCCATAAGCGTGGTCCACAACTATGAACAAATAGATCAAATTTTTTAGTAATATAAATTTTGATAATTCAAACCATTAAAAAATCAGATTTTTAATAAGGGTGCATACAATTGTAATGACTTCATGTTCAGCCAAATTATTCTTCACTGAGAAATCCTTAACTTCGTTGATTATCTCTTTAACAGCCTTGCCCTCGGCAAGAGCATCGCCAACACTCTTTTGCAAATCCTTTTTTACTTCTTGACTCGCCTAAAGAACCATTAAACTTTTACTTACAAACTTAAACTCCATTCAGGTAATTCAGGCATAATGCAATTGTTTATTTATACCTGTGCCTTCTGCAGTTTCACCACCTCACCGAGTCCCTTTTCTTGAAAAGCCTTCTCAAAATGTTCTTGCGAGCGCTTGTTTGGAGGGAAGAATTCCATTAATCTGTTAATAAATAAGTCATCATAATTAATATGCACAACGTTCGATAGAACATAAGACAACGATAGGAAGAAACATAGTTTATTTTCATACTTCATATCCAAATTGGACTTCTTTAACATGGAGATGACGTTATTGATACCCTTTTCCTGCTTCCACGTTGCAAAAACCTCTAGAACGAAGTCGAGCGCCAAGTTATCTTTGACCAAATGTTCCTAAAAAAGTATAATTTCGTTAACTTGGGCTTTTAAATGAATTGAAAAGGGGAATTATTTTTAAGTAGCAAAATCTTACTGCAGCAATACAATAGAGGACGGTTGGTGCAAGAGAGCCATTACATATCCATAAAGCAGACATGCGGGCTAATTTAACCCTTTCCTCATCACTAAATCGCTTCATGTAATTGTACACCTTCCTCATTTCTTCGTCAAGCATTTTCTCTAAATACTTGTATCGCCGCATCAACTTGAAGAAAACCTGCAATGTTATAGAAATTACATTATTGCAAATAACTACAATACAATATCAGATGAAACGGTCTCTTTAAATCAAACTTAATAACCTGCTCGTAGCCCTTAAGGGCCTCCATGTTGTTATCCGCCGCAAAAACGCAGGCGGGAGCCAATTGATTTCCATCTCCAGGCGTTACTCCACTAGGACCGAGAAGAGATGAATTATTATTACGATACATTATTGTCATTCAATTACTAGTTAAATTTCATTTATTTTCCCTAAAAAATTAATATACCAAAATACATGAAAATTATGATTTTTAAATATAATATTATTCTACATACCCCTTTTCCGGGTCTTGATGCGCTGGCCAGATAGTACGGGTCTTTCGGTTTTTTGACTCATACAATATGCCGGGGGGGTTAACCGCCGTAAATAGGTAAAAACTGCCGCAAAATTAAAAAAAATAAATAACTTAAGAAAAAACCAACACAAACTTATTCAACAAAAACGTTTGAAACTCGACTCGTGTGCAGTCTTCTCACTGAATAAATAAATTAGGTGTGCAAGTGTACAGGAAAACTTGAAAGCGGCTAGTAAATTAAAATGGAACGGTGAAGAACAAAAGAACAAATAATAGAAAAGGAAAATAAGTAGTTGAATTAAATTATCTCTTCTTTCAAACTCAACGAACCAAAGCGTAGAAATTCAATTGAACAAAGTATTAAGTCTAAGAAAAGCTCCTTTTGTACAATAAAATTACTTAGAAAACTCTTTGTCGGTAGAAACGTCAGGGAGGTTATTCACCGCTGCGCTCGGTACCTAAGTATTGTTGATGACTAAGACTATACACCACTTTGCAGATGAAATTTACTTGTTAAAAATAATATAACGAAAACAAAACTAATAGATCAAACTGTCTTTAAAACTTAACCTGCCTAGTAAATAAATAGGTCTTTAGTTTAGTAATGCGTTACAAGAAAATATGCTTAGTAGTAGTAGTAAGTAGTATGCACAGCTTACAAAAACTAAAATGGGTTTGTCCTCTATTCTAACACCCTTCATATATTTTGTCTAGATATTTAAAAACTATAATACACAATGGTATATGCAGATAATTTAAACTGAACCAAATCTTCAACCTTGATGCCTCTTTTCTCAGCAAGGATAGTTTCGATTTGAACGTCAACTAGTTGTGATTCACTTAAATAGTTCAGCAACGTAAAACTAACTCTCTCTGCTACTGCTGGGTCTTGGCCACCATTCCCTTTCTGGTTGCCTCTGATGTTGTTGTGAAGTTGGTTTATTATGTGAAATGTGAACGAACGTTAAAAATCAGTCATTCATAGGAATTTGAGTCATCCACCAACACCGAGAACAGACAATGAATAAGAAAAGCAAATCACAAATTAATCTTTGCTTACGCACATATATCATTGAACTAAAAGTCCCTTTGTATATATATGCATGTATGCTATTCACTTCGGTAACACCACCACCACCATGCCATCACTCACACATCGTCATTCTTCATTCATGTCTCATATGTCTCATCTTCTTTACTATCCGTTTTATGTTTCATGAATTAATATCATCCTCAGATCTATCATCACATTATCTTTAACGAAAAAATTCACTCGACTAACCTGCTGCGTACTGAAAACGTATCGGTATCTTCATATTCCTACATAAAAGAATACCTGCTTTTTTCCTGTTCATATTACGTGAACTATCTTTTTTGCCACGCACGTCACATTATAATCAGCAGCAGTAGTGTACAATACAGTAAGCCATACCAAATGCCAAAGAGAGTTTTTCTTTTTTTTTTTACTAATATCGTACCATGTTGTGTCATAAATCATAAATAGTACTTTCACGCAGAACTTCTCGTACATATGGTTTGCATATACTCTCTCAAGTCAAGATTTAGCCTAACTGAACCTGTAATCTGCTGAAAATATCACCACCAACTAATATTCTATCTCCCTAATCTCCCTTCATATTCCCAGCATTCAATGTCATCATAATCATAATCACACATCTCCCTTTCACCTATCCATGCCATAAAGTTGGAACTTGTATCGTATCTCTATCTCACAATTGACAATAATACAATGACAAAACTCAGAATCAGTAACATCGTATTGTAACAGTAATTATTTTATTACCGACACGTTGGAACTGGAACACATTTTCCTCTCCCATTGCTGTACATTGTGCATGCATTCAATCGAACATTTGCCTGTTGTTTTAAAGTCATTCATCTCAAAATGCAAAAATAGTAAATGGCATCAACTATTCTAAACTCTTATGGAAAGTGCAATGAATTCAGTATTCGCAATTGGCACAACAGTCAAGAAGTCTCAAAAATAATTTTCTTGAAATTGAAACTCTTCTCAAGTCAACTCGCACAGCTTCTTCTAGTTTTTCATACATCTAATCTAACAACATCTATACTTATTGTTCTCGTTTATCGCATACAGCATAAACAACATTAACTTTACACTTCTCTTACTCTACTCGTTGACCTAGAGGATTAAATAGTTGATAGTTAAAGAGTGTGCTTAACGTACGTAAATTTCACATTCCCAACATTATTATGAGAGCGGTATAGTATGGCCCATATGAAAAATATGGTACAGTAAGCTAGCTAACCCCCACAGAGAGGCAGAAAAGAGTGTTGCTGTAAACTTTATACTTGTTTTACAATCACTAAAAAACTTTAATTTTTTCTCAAAAACTTCCACTTACCGTAATTCCAATTAGATGACAATACAGCTGCTTGCTGTTGTGCTCACTATCCCCTCTCTTCTCTGTTGTGTCACGTCACTAAAAACTGTTGTTTTGATTAATTTCAAATTATTTAATACTAGACAGTATTTTACGTTTTCAGAAAAAAACCACCTTGTTACTATTTTGCTGATTTAAGCTCGATGGAGAAAATTTGGATTCAGATTAGTGGAGTTTGAAGTTTGAAATTACAAAAAACTACAAAAATGACTTTTAATTTTTCTAAAAGCAGTGGAGTAATAATTTTTCAAAACTTTCTTTAAAACCGACGATAATCAACCGTATTGTGTACGTACTAGTACTTGTGTTCGTGTTACAATAGTAAAAAAAAAGAATGATCCTCCTCTTGTCTTCTTGTTACAACTACACTACTATCTGCTTCGTGTCTTATCTACAATACACACAAGTTGAGTAGCAGCAGCAGCACCATCAGACCAAAAAGCTAGGAAGACCGGTTAAAATGAAATGAATGAATAGCCCTCGTCGTTCTGCTGAATTGATATGGTGTATTGGGATTTGGGATTTTTTTGGATTATGGTATGGTGCTGAAGTCTTGTGGCGGCGGCGGTGGTGGGTGGTAGTACTATCTATCTGTCTAGGAAAGCGTAGTAGTAGCAAGCAAATAGTATTTAGTTCAAGTTAGTTGGTATTATTGGTATGTACGTGCCGTGCGGTTATTCTCTGAATTCTATGTTGTGTATGGAATACAATATGAAGTAAAGATGATGATGCTGAATGCTGATGATGATGACGTACTCAAAAAATACGACACGACAACTCAACGAAAAGTACATAGAGCTTATTATTATTTCATTATTTTAGTAATGCCCTTCTCTATGTTTATCAGAAAAACAAAAGAGATTAATGGAAGGCATATTAGGATTACGACATTTAGTTATTAATAGTTATATCAAGTATAATGATGTGTGGAGAGTGGAGAAGAAGAATGAAGAGAAGGCGACGTAGTTGTTTGTGGTATGCATTAATGTATTGACATTTTCTGGTATGCGTAGCCTGCGAAAGGACAAGGACCATAATAAACGGAAATTGTTCCTGTAGGGATACCTTTATAGACCAACTAACGGTTCAATGCTACAGTGTGGTGTAAAGAAAGAGGCACTTTAGTCAGAAATTTCCTTCGAAACATATATTATAATCATTGTAACAGAGATGGGCAGGTCTCTCCGGAGGCATGTGTACAAGCGACGCTGTTTCATCCCCGATGGGGCTGAACCCCCACCCCCACTCAAGTTCATTCAAATACCTAAAAGGTACCTTTTGCTCCATAGTCATGCATTTCATTTCATCCATCAGGGTTAAAAATCCGAAACAATTTCTCGGAAATAATCTGAAAAAAATAATTCTAACTAGGCACAGGCAGTCATGAGAATAAATACAAGTAAATGTATATACACGAGGGTAAAATTTAAGATCTCTGTTGCGTCAGGATTTATGAAGTCATTGAATTAAATTAATGCGTATACATCGTTGCGTGCATGATCTTGTACACACAAACGAAAGACAATCTTTCATTTGCCATCAGATACAGCACAAATATCAGCCAAGTGTGACACAACCATTGACTCGCCACAAAAAAACCGTTTTCCATATATCACCAGTACGCATGAACGCAAATTATATCAAGAGCTTTCGCCCCACCCAAATCGTTAATGTGGAGACCCATCTTATGAATATCCTCGAAGCCACGAGTCACGGATTGTTCAGAGGTTGCTGATGATTTGCTGATACTTTAGGTTCACAACAAGGGCTAAAGTATCATCCATGAACCGATCACGAGGAGTCTGCCCAGCTCTGTATTATAATATACGAAAATGATACATTTACGCAGGTAGTAATACTATGAACATGTATGAATCTACTGTATTGAAGAAAACGGCGTGATGCTGCGAAATAATTTTCCCATTTTTAAACCAGAGTGCGTGGTGGTGGGCAGCGGCGTTTTCTTCAAAGTTACTTGGTTTTTTATCGTAGCGTATGAGTATGTATACGTGTGTGCTCTGTGCAGTTGTCTGTCTGCCTGCATCATCAATATCCATAATGCAAATATAACACAGGCAGGCAGACGAAGGAAGGAGAAGCGTGATTCAGCATTTACCCATAAACGTAAAAATACAAAACGAGTGACGTTACTCAAAAGAGGTTGCTTGAAAGTAAGGTAAACCTACGGAGCCATCTGACAACGGTCGAAAGATGCTGATGAAAAATCTTAAGAGTTACGCGGGAAAATGCAAAGTATAGTGACGCTATTTTGTTAGAGAACGACAAGAATTCTTGTGGTGAATAACAGGTAAAAAAGCCGACCAGAACCAGAGTTTTTAAGCTATTAAACATGACGGTTATTGTAATCGAATTCTAAAATGCATGATAAATTGCTGCGCGTCTAACGGAAAAAAGTACGTAACGATATTGGTCATCAGATGAAATAATGAAACTGACCGACGATGCTTGAAAGTCCCATGTTCATAATAATATAGCCAATATATTTCACGGTGATTTCTTTCTGCCTTTTGTCTTCAGTGGTGGTGGTGGTGGGAGTAGTAGTATAACGTTGCTCAGCTGATACCACTAGCTTTTTACAGTGAAAATTAATGTTTACTTTTTGTGAGATGCATTTAAGTATTACATGCTTCCTTGTGGGTATTCACTATTCACTGTTCCGGGAAACGTGAATGATAATTAGAGAAGTTTTTAGAGAATTAGTTCAACTTTTACGAAGGAGCATGGAATAAAAACACCGGAAATCGGGAGTTAACTCGATTGGTGGTCGAGAATTTGAGACTTCCATATAATAGCAGTTTACGGACGCTGGAGGTGTAAGGTGCGTATCTACAGCGTAAATTTAAGGTTAAGATCTCTTGCCGGTTGTAGGTGTATAATTTTTGATCTAATAATGGATAAAGATTTTTTTTCTAACAGGTGCGGCGGCGAACATTTTGTTGTTTGACATTTGTGGAACTTTGTCATAGTCATCAAAATGAGTTTAGCCACGACAAGGTCGCGACGAGCCGGGGCAGGGTCCCAAATGGCAAGACTGTTGAATGAGGAGGAAGAAGATGAGTTTTATCTAACTACCTATGGAGGATTTAAAGAAACAGAAGATGATAACGACTATAAGTATGTCATATGTTATGCAAGACAAGATTATTGTTTTACTAATTGTGAATTTTAATAGTAATTTTATTTTATTGTGAAATAAAATTTTAAAACTTTTAATTGTGCTACATCTTTAGAGCGGAGAAGGAAGAAGAGGATATCGTTGACTCGGATTTTGATATTGATGAAAATGAAGAGGAGGGCGAAGAAGGGGCTGAGGAGGACGACGAAAAGAAACCTAGAAGGGGTCGAGTAGTGACCAAAGCTTATGTTGACCCAAAAGCGAAACGACCAGCTCCCACCAGAAAGAGTGCAGTTGACTCTAGGAAACGGAAACGAACTACATCAACGTCATCGATTGAAGGGGATAAGCGTAGAAAAACTGGTGATGGTGAGTCAGATAGTGAGTCAGAAGATGACATCTCTGGCGAAAGCGAAATAGAAGAGATAAAGCCTAGAAGGGGTGCCGGGTCTCCCTCTAAGGAACCTCCGTCTTATGAACCAAAACCCTATGAACCGTCAACACCTGTTAAACGAAAACCAGGTCGACCCAGGCGCTCAAGTCCTACTCCAGCTAAACTGAAACAAGTAACATTTTATGGCATTCATGAAGGTAATAGAGTAAGATCATCCACGAAATTGAAATCACAAGAAACTGAATCAAGACTGAAGGAAAGAAAGAAAATAGAAGCGCGACGAAGGGAGCGGTTCAAGTCAAGAAAAGAAGAACTAGCAAAAGCCCCTCCTCTTACTCAGGAAGAATTGTTAAAAGAAGCTGAGGAAACTGCAAAATTTAACATAGAATCCTTAGGTATGTTTAGAAAGTCTAATTGTAAGTTTCGCATTGAACGCTTTAATTCTTCCAATCTAAAAGTTGCTATATATAACGGTTGCCTTTATCTAACCTGTAGAGAAGTTTCAACGCATGGAGCTGGAGAAAAAGAAGCAAAGAACTGACAAAATTAGAGCTGTTCCTACCATCCGATATCATTCATTTTCAGTACCCAATATGCTTCCAGCGGATGATACAAAACCTGGAAACGAAGAAAACGATCCCATTTTAAAGTTTGGAAAATATGAACGCTCACTATTATCATTTAGTCGTGACAGCGATTTTAGGGACACCTTTAATGAGTTTAAAAACGACGATGAACCTCCTTCTCCGCGTCGTTGTGTCATATCAGGGTAAATTGTACTATATGTATTATGTATTTACATAAGTACAAAATCTGAATACTTACGAAAAATGATCACAAATATATCTATTGCTCTCCTTTAATTTCAGAATTAAAACACCATATTATGATCCTCTTTTGCGCCATGCGTATTATAATCGAGACATCTTTAAAGTCCTTCGCGCAGCTTATAACAGGATCATGTATCAACGTGGAGACAGGAGGACTACTAATGTACGTAAATATTGTGAGTGGCTGGAACAACATAATCCAGAAACATTTAGCCGAGAAAGGCTTGTCGTTAAATCTGAGGGGGAGGATAGTCAAACTCCAGTGTTAGCATCAGGAAATGAATATGACACTGCAGGAGTTAAAACAGAAGAAAAAGATACTAGTGATGTATCTAATACTTCCACACCGGAAAAAAGGACACCGAAGAGTTCGACTAAAATGCTCCCTCCATTAAGCATCAAAGCTGGAAGTCGTACACGTAAATCTATTCAGTCTGCATCAACAGGCCCAGAATCGTTAGATGAGAAAGGTAAACCCGAATCGGCCAAGCCAGTGTATATGTACCGTCCTCCCACCAGTCGTTTAAGGCCACTTCCTAATGCTAAACGCCGAGAGGTTGTAGAAACCGCCAGTCCCGTTAAAACGCCAGTGAAAGCTCCTGCAGTCGCTGCAGTGGTTGTTAGTAAGCAAAAGCAAGCTCCTATAACTAGCAGCCCAGTTAAAGTAAATTTATCTGCTGGATTAATATCGTCCCCCGTTACTCAAGTCAAAACATACGGACCAGCGAAAAGTACTGCCTCGTCCGTGTCTATAAATTCTCCCGCAGTAGCAGTGCTGACCACGCCAACTGGTCCTGCAACTATCGCCAATTCACCTTTGACTACTAACATCCCACCTGCAAATGTCATTACATCACCAGCAACAGCTGCACCAGCTTCATCAGCAGTAGCAGCAGTACCGCTGCAACTACCCACAGGTTTAAGCCCTGCCGGTCAACAGAGACATGTGTTGATAGCAAAAAGGAATTTGACCGGTCCGCTTTTAGTCGCCTCTTCTGGTGGGGTTGCTCAATCTGTAATGACCCAAAAATCCCAGCCAATTGTTATACGGAATGTAACTTCTAATCAGTTACCTTCCGGTGGAAACACGTCGACTACTGTTCTACAAACTCCTATTCAAATACCGACTTCCACTGTTCAGTTGGCCGTTGGTGGAGCAGGAGGTTCTGGAGGTGTTGCCTTTTTAAATCTGCGAGGCAATGTGGGTTCTATTGTTCGAAGTGTTCAGGGGCTCGCACCCCAACAAGTAGTTAGAATACTGCAACAACAAGGTGTGCAATTCATTCACCCGTCTCAGTCATTGCAGCAGGCGACAGCTGTGCAGAACAGTGGAAATCCAAATTTGCCAGTAACAGTGAGGCTCCCATCGTCTTCCCTGCAGTTAAGTCAAAGCCCAACTTCTGCAGCTCTATGCAGTACAGCGTCGGCGATTGTTGCTGCCAACTCTTCAGCAGTTCGATTAGCTGCTAGATCAACTGCTGGAGGAGCATTGCAAGTAGTTGCTAGTCGACCTCTAAGTGGGACCAATACTGTCGTGGCTCGTGGGACACCAATTCCCGCCTCTGTAGTAGCATCCGGTACTCGGTTGGCTAAACCAGCCGTTACTACTGTTCGAAGTCCAGGTGGTGCGACATTGAGATCTGCAACGATCACTGGTGTGAGAACAACAACATTGACTGCTTCACAGTTACGTACTGCATTATCCCAAGGTGCTATTGTGAGAACAGCATCGGGAACAGTTCAAGGGACGGTTGTGGCTACAGGTGCGACCACCGGAAATGTGACAACAGTAAGAACAACTGGCACTCCCTTAAATGCCAACACCATTCGGGCGATTACTATCCCTACAACGTTAACGGGGGTCACCACAATAGCAAGACCACAAATACAAGGTACTACTTCTACTATTACAGCATCCAGTATAGTGCGTCCTGTAACAATTACAACACCTGTTCAACGGCCTGTTTCTGCAACAGGTGTCCGAGGCGTAATTGGAAATGCAAATACAATTTGGCAGCAACAAATTGTTAGCGGTGCCAGTACTGCTTCTGGGGCTCGACTCGTTACTGTTCCAGTACAAAGTGGCGTGAGGCAGCAGACGGCGTCTTCAATTGTGGCTGCCAGTGGTGCAATAAGGATCAGGAGACCGATAACAACTGGAAATGCAACATCTGCTGCATTGGTTATGAATCTCCCTCGTCATACTGTTGCATCACAGCATGTTTCAACGATTGGGTCGTCCATTGTCACTTCTGGTGGATCAGTTTCGATTGTGACACCAACACCTATAATGGCGGCTTCAGGGCTATCATCTGTTTCAGCAACTGGAACTGCCGCTATGGGCAACCCGAATTTGGTGACAACCCCTTCAACAGCGATTGTGACTCTAAACGCTCCAGCGACACCTAGTACCATTGCTACTACAACGTCGTCGACAATTTAATGAGTCCCACCTACTCATGAATGCATTTTAACGCTGTTTTATTGTCAAATTCAAGCATAAAGAATCTAGTTAACGTTAATATCCACTTGCAAAACTATTTTCTGATTATTTGTCTTTAAAATTAAATGATTCAAAGAGAAGACTGTCCCCCAACATTTTGATTGAAATCATGAGGTTGTAGTGTTGTTATTTTTTAAATTAGTTTTTGTTTTTTGTTAGCGTTTTTTAGTTTTGGCGTAGTTTTTATACGCGGCACCACTTTTTAACATAGTGACTGTGAATATAAAATATACATCATTATGCATGACTAGTTTGTTTAAAAAAATATCGAAAATTAAATATCGTAATAATTAAGCAATATTATTATTCAAATAAAATTTGCATGAAGGAATACATTTTTTGTTTTAATTTGGTCGTAATGTTATGAAGTTTTTTTTCTGTTCATCATATTTAATGTAACTGTGCTGTAACTGTATTATTACATTAATATTGTTTAAAATTACACTTCATTTGTAATGTGAACGAACCAGATATGGTTCCATTCCAGTCAGTTAGTTCTTGATTCCAACAATTCAAATGCCATCAAGTGATCGCATAAAGTGATGCAGTCCTAAGAAACGAAGTTGAAATATCTTATTTTTGGTGCCGTCTGTTACCACACGCGTTTGCCATAATTATGTTTTCACATCATACGTTCTCTGCCTTCAAACGAGTGTCGGATTAACAGTAGCAGCGAAAAGCGAGTAAGGACTAAGGAGAACAGCCCACTAATGATTTTACACATGTTTACCATCAGGAACCACAGCTCGGTCAGCCATATTTCAACAAAGATGAGTATGGAGTGGCATATTAGACATTATTAGAATCAGGCGAACGCGTGGTTACAAGATAGTAAAAGTTTTTCTTCATTTCTGCCTAGTCATTTCTCATATTTTTCTACAAAGTTGTTCACCAGTGAAAAAATAATATTATTATCCGTTTCGCCCGTCTACTATCCAAAATATACTTTTTAAATACAGTCGGAACGCAATGATGATATTCTCTACCGTAGCAGTGTTAGTAGTGGAAGAAATATCATTTGTGAACGAATGGAGGTGTCAAGGAAAAATTCATTTTTGTGACTGATGAGCTGACGGTCTATGTTTACTTTTCTTGGGCTGATGAGAATTCCAGATCTGATTATTTTCCTATCCCTCCTCATACTTTATTGGGGTTCAATATTCAATAAGAGGTAAAATGTACATATTTGTAATACACACCATAGGTAGATTTCAAATCCAATAATGATCACAAATTTCAAGTTGCATGCACTCCCACAATCCCGTACTAAACTCAGACTATAAAAGTTATGAACGCATTCAATTTTTCATAGAAATTGGATTTACGACACAGTAGGAAATCTTCA